>NW_021024666.1:301934-334455 GCF_004153795.1 Camellia sinensis
ATGAGCTCTAGGGAGTGTAGTCCTCGACCCTCGGGCCACCAATCACGCATTTCGATGCATGATGGCCGAGAAGTCGAATTGCACGACTCAATGTGAAATGAATGCACATACAAGCACCTAAAGCCAACAACTATCAAAAGTGTCGACGACCGGGAATTGAGGCACGTTTCGTCACTTTGAGTACGAAACGTCCCTCGTTTCTCGTGTTCGGACTAACTCCTATTTCGAACACAATGCAACAAACAATGGCATGCACAATGTGACTTTAAGTATGCAACCTAAATGCTATGCAACTAAGTGATGCAAACATGCAAAAGATGACATGCAAGCATGCAACTAGCGTACACAATGCTATGAACTAATAATGGCATACTCAATGCACGTGGTACTTAGCATACACAATGCACCAAAGAACTAACATGCACAATGAGATGAACAAGGCATGCACAATGCAATGATCAATCATGCGACAATGTGGCGTACTCGATGCTATGGACTACAATGGCATACTCAATGCAAAAATGGACTTAAACCAAAATGAATGGGCCTCAGCCACACCCAAATCAGTGGCCATACATGATGAAAACAAGACTCCAAAACTCATGCTAGCATACACAATGCAAGGACCTAAGCCCAAGGGCACAAAATGCAACTCTACAAAAGCATTGAAAGGACGAAATATGGCATACAATGACACACGTTCCAGCTTTGAAATGACATACAAAATGGCTTCGAATCATGCAAACAACTCACACAATGCATGTTGAAAGGCTCAAGTACCGAAGCTTGTAAAGCACATTGCACTAGAGGCATGCAAGGCGATGCTCAAATGACAAAACCAACTCCAAATAGACCTTAAGCAGGCCTAAAACAGTGGCAAAATGAGCCAAGATGGTGGCTTGAAAGGCATAAGAATGAAGCTCAATGCAAAGGCTCATAAATGGGGTATAATGATGCAACTCTCAAACACATTGAAAAAGTGACAAACATGAGAATATGGCCAAGAAATAAACTCTGAAATATCATGCTCAATGATGCTAAAACATGCAAACACCTCAAGTTAAGCATGCAAGGGGATTCGAAACTCAAGGCTAAGCAAGGCTATTACACTACAACCATACATGGAAAGCATCATTTGACCAAGGGACCTCAAAAGAGAGCTAAGGAAGCCCAAAATATGAACAAAATCAGTTTGGAGAATGGCCAAAATATGCTAGCATAGAGGTCCAAAACAACATGCATTATAAGCTAGTGAACATGATTTACACTACAAGCATGTGAAGCATATGAAAGGCTACCAAACCAGCCAAAAACAGAATCATGGCATGCCAAATGATGGCCAAAAACCCACTGAAACATGACCAATACATGCAAGAATAAGGTGTTACTTTGATAGGCTATGCAAGGGATTGTTCTACATATGTAAGAGGAAAACAAAAGGTGACCAAACCAGCCACAGACAGAGTCTAGGTAGGTCCTAAAAGTTACTAAAAAGTACCTGAACCAAGGCTAGGAAGTGTGGAAATATATGCTTCTTTTGGAAAGCTAAAAATGCAACCAAACAAGGCCAAAAGAGAGAGGGTCACCCCTCTCTGATTTTGGCCCTCAAAACCACATGACAACCACTAAAAATCCGCTGGATTTCAGTGGCTAAAGGGCCAAGCAAGGCACAATACAAAGGTCTCAAGGCATGTCTCAAAAAAAGGCTTAATAGAGCATGCAAGAAGGTAGATGACCCCCAACACTTAAAGAGCCTCAAATAAACTTGAAAATCACTTTAATATGAACTTTTTTTCAATTGACAACAAAGCTCAAATAAGCATGCAAATGAGGCTAAGAGAAGGATCAAAATAATGCTCAAAAGAGAAAAAAGTGATTACCCTTGAAGCTCAGCAAAACCAACAAACTTTGGGACCAAAAACCAGCTCTTTAACCTCTGAAAACAACCTCCAAGAACCTCAAATCAATGGTGGAAGTGTATGGCTGTGAGGTGTAGTGCAAAAAGGTCAAGAACAATGCACCTTATGAGCCAAAATATAGAGATATAGAGAGATGTGTATTGTTTTGCCTTAAAGAAATTCTAAACCCAGTTCAAGGAGGGGGAGGGCCTCTCTTATAGACAAACAAGGCCAAAGCTTCTTCAAGAAGCTAAAAAACAAGGCTCAAGATCCTCCATACACGTGTATGGAGGGTACAGTCTGTGCCTTCCAGCTGGCACAACTGGCACCCACTCAAACAAACAAAACATGAGGGAGCTGGCCGACTAGAAAAGGTGGTCGGCCGACCACTTCCCCTGGTCGGCCGACCAGGTTAGGTGGTCTCCCACACAAAAAAGTGGTCGGTGATCTCCACTTTGAAAGCAAGCTAGTGGTATGGTGGGAGACCAGCAAATGTGGCCTAAAGACCAAGAAAACCAGCTTCCCGACAAGAAAACCGACTGGCGTGGAGAAAGTGGTCTCCAAGGAGAAAAGGTGGTCTCCCACCCTTGTACCGCCTCCCAAACAAGGAAAACAAGGTTCATGCCAAAAATGAACCAACACGGATGCAAAACGAGAGTTCAGGGGGCAAAGCGCACGGCCGGGTGCCTTGAAAATTGGCTGTTGAGCACCAAAAGTGGCGTGCGACCACAAAAGTGGTCTCCCGGGCCACAGTGTCCCTCTAGACTGAGGAAACAAGGTTTGTTCCAAAAAACTTTCCAAACAGAGAATGTTATGCGGTCCCGAACCGAGGCGCGCGGCCGACGGCTCCGAAAATCGGAAACTAGCCTCCAAACGGGAACAGTGGCCTACGACCATGAAAAGTAGCCCACGGCCACTGAGAGGTGGTCTACAAGACCTCTCCCTCCCTCTGGAAAGAGAAAACAAGGCTTGGTCCGCGGACCGAGTCAAAGTACAAAGAGTCCCGAGGTCAGGAGGCGAGGCTCTCAGCCAAGAACTCCGAAATCTCGAAATGAGCACAGCATGCGCAATCACCGAGCGCTCAATTGATGACGTCTGAGTCTTAAGGTCGGTCAAAAATGGGGTGTCTACACACCTCTTCTGTACGGCCGTCCACTTTTATTGGCCGACTAGTCACCTTTTTCAACCAAGCAGTGTTCATTTTCCTACAAAACAGAGTAGATGCAGTGGCAAAACAGAGGCATTTTCTACAAGCAGAACAACTCTGGCAGCAAAACAGAGGCGTTTCTAAGAGGATGATCGCATTGGCATGCATGGTTCTTTAACCGCAGCTCAAGTCTATTTAGTGTTAAATTAATTAGCGAGTTACTTCCCTAGAATTTTGTAATAGCTTAGTTAATTAAACTTGTGATGTAATTAATTAGTTAATTTTAATCTGTGATAATTAGCTAGTCTAGTTGTTGGCTACATATTTTGTATAGGCCAATCACAGTTCAACACGTGGTAGGATGAGGGCAATACGGGAAGACAATTCAAATCTTCAATCGTAATCGTACACGTGGTAATTAGTATAGGTTATTGTAGATCTACGTAGCATTGGATCAGCAAAGAGATGCAAGATGGCGTGGTTTTAACGGTTACTCCTATATTTAAATTCAAAAATCAAGAGGGAAGTTTAACTGCAAATATGGCATAGTGGAGCTAACTGTGAGAAAACATGATCATGGATCATGGAGGGATGGTTCGACGGTTAGAAATTCATTTTGACGGTTCTCATTGAGAAGTATAAATAGCAGAGAAAGCCTCAGAAAAAGCCCCAGACTCAAATCCGAAAAACCAGTTTTATTTACTTTATTTCCTTTCCAGTTTTACACTTCTTGTTCTTTACATTTATGCACTTCAAATTCCTGCACTGCACTTCATTCATAGGAGTAGTTTCAAGTAGTTTGTTGCTATAAACTTCTGCGAGTCTGATTTGGATCATTGTAAGTTTCCCATTTTACTTAATGAAATGCTAAAGTTGTTCTTCATTCAATCGTTGTTTGCTTAATTCTCCTAAACAAAG
The DNA here is from genome assembly GCF_004153795.1 of Camellia sinensis. Lineage (NCBI taxonomy): Eukaryota > Viridiplantae > Streptophyta > Magnoliopsida > Ericales > Theaceae > Camellia > Camellia sinensis. The sequence continues at coordinate 305,898 of NW_021024666.1, forward strand.
CCACCAGTAAAAGTCCTCTTCATTGAGGTTGAAAGAACTAAAACACAATTATCTAATAATTGGTTGGCAATTAATATTCTATAAGAACTGATTGATCCTTGCTGGCACGCACAAAATTATAATAATAACCTTCGAAAGCCAAAAAAGCTAACATATATTTTTGGCTCACCCAGTGGGACTCATTAAAATGGCTAGACGTAGAAGACAAGGAGAAAATGAACGCTTGGAAGAAGGCGTAGAAGGAGAGGTATAAATACCTAATCCAGAGGATAATGTGATAACACATCCTGTGGAAATACCTATTTTATAAGAACCTGTGGTCGAACAGACCAGCACTTCGGAGCAAGTACCGCATGTTCAAAATATTGGACAAAACCAAGGAATTGGGCCATCCACTTTTCCATCTACTCAGTCAATGAACCCATGGGGAGGCCTAGTAGATGCCACGGGACAGTAGTTAATGAACAAAATGGAAAGATGGGCAACATCCTTTTTGGATCGAATGAATACTCATCAACCAACTAACGCAAGGCACACAGAGGAAATTTTAAATGTCCCTCAGCAAAGATTGGCTAGAGATAAACAGCCTATGCAGAGTAATGGACATACTAATGGTCAAACTAGTAACCAAAACTATGAAAGACCATCACCTCAGTTTTGGAATGAGCCTCTTTCGAGACCTATGACAAATCAAAATGTCTCATTACTTAATAATAAAACCATGTAAATTGGTGGATCTGGGCCAACACAAGAAAATGACATAAGGATGCTTCCAAATCCCATGATCGAAGCCATACTTGGCACAAGGGGGTTCACTAATCCTTTGTTCGAATTTGTACCCAGGGGGTTGGAAAGGTTTCCTGCGACTGGAAGGGACACAACACCTCTTCCAGCACCTTTCGTAGGTCCTTTCGTAGGACAGGCTCAGAGGGGACACCCATACCCTCAACAGCAGCCAGCACCACAGGGACAACTGTAGACTGCTTGAAACTCTGCTCCGCGGGTGAGGGCGCGAATTGTAGTTCTAGCTACTACAGTTCGGACTCCTATCATGGTTCTGAATCTAATCTCACAAAGTGTAATGTGAGACTGATAAATCACCAAAAAGTCCAAATCCGGCAAATCATTTTGGAAAATCGATTTTAATCAAGAAGTGCCAAACATTGACTGTTTTGCCAGATTTCAGAGTCGCCACCTAAATATTTTGTTTTAGGAAATTTCAGAAACCCTGACTCGTGCCTAAGGCCACGTGTCCGTCATCACCAAAGTTACCTCAGCTTGGGAACTTGGGTACGAGAGGAGAAGGTCCTGAAATGAGCACCCCTGCTCGCCCGATCAAAGATCGGCCTCTGCTAACATGATATGTTGTTTTTGAAAACACATGTTCTTATTCCGGTTATTAATCTTACTTACTATGTGATGCCCACAACAAACAAGTATAGACTCAATCACGCGGATTGGAACAAAACATCTCATGTTTGTTTTTTGAAAATGGTTTGAAAGTGCTGCTCACAAGTAGGCTAAGACGCGGATTTGCCACCCTCAAGTGGGCTTAGAAAACAACATAATTTTGCTACCCTCAAGTGGGCTTAAAATTCACATTTGATGAATTGTTCCAATTCAAGCAATGAAGCCTTCATCTACAGGCATTCATGCAATTAATCAATTAAGCAATTAGCCTCATGGCAAGCATGCTATCATGGCAATCACTTATACACATGTAAGGATGCTAAAGTAAAAATACTCACAGTGTACTCCGAGCCAAAACAGAAGCTAGTTAGTAATCATGCATGATCCTAGCTATGTCAACAATGCCTAATGCAACACATGCAAGAATGCAATTAAATAGGCTCGGCTATCTAGAATGGCATATGAATGCAACACTTTGATACATGTATTCAGATAGGAATTGAAATACAATGTAGTTTGTATGATGCGCCGAGCCTGGTGCATGCAAGATAGATGAATTGATGCACGCATGCAAGCATAAGGTATGCTAATTGAAATATGCCCTAAAACTAGCCATCAAAAGCTGGTAAATAAAAGGGAGAAAGAAATGGGGTTGGAAGACATGCATCACACACATGCACGCTTATTACAACATTTTCCCTCTCGACGGAGGGTCCGAATAATAAGCAAACTAGCTAATCTAAGCTAATTAAACTAATTATTACAAACCAAAACTAATTAACTACTCCTAGTTAACTAATTAGTTATTACAACACAAATTGATTAGTTAAGCACATTAACTAATTAAGTACAAAACTGCCAAACTAGCAAACTAAGTAAAGCAACTAAGTAAAATAGTTAAAAGAAGCCTCGGAGGCGAGAAGTGCATGCATGCTCGGTCGCCTTGCTTGAAAATCCATCACTATGCCCAAACTTGCCTCAGTTTGCATTTGATTTCAGAAAACTGTACAAACTTCCAGATAGCTTCCACTCCAACACAGGGACTTCCTGGAAGGCTGCCGACCAGAAAAGGGTGGTGTAGACCACCTGTAGACCACCTAAACATGCTGCAGACCAGAAGAAGTGGTCGGCCAGCCACTTTTACTGGTCTGCCGACCAGGAAATTTTTCCAAGCTCCAATTTGCTACAACAAAGAACAAGAAGGGGCACAACAGTGTATTTGCAAGGTATGTGTGCACAACCACCCTCCCTATCATTTCTCAAGCTCAAGGGAGTGCAGTTCTCGACTCTCGGGCCACCAACCGAGTATCGCAATGCACGATGGCCGAGAAGCCAAGTTTTCACAATTCAATGTCAACGAATGTACAAATAACACATAAGAGCCTTAACCTCTATCACGCATGATCAAAAGGGTCGGCGACCGAGAAATGAGGCACGTTTCATCACTTCAAGTATGAAAACGTCCCTCGTTTCTTGTGTTTGGATTAACGCCCGATCCAAACACAATGCAACACATATAACATGATCAACGTATCAATGCTAATGGCATGCACAAGATTCCAACATATGAACAATGCATGCATGGCAAGTTTAGAAGCTTAAGGCATTAAAGCTAGGAAAGAGCATCTCACAAGAGGAATGCAATACAATGCTCAATGGACTTAAACCAAATATGGGCAGACCTAAATCATGCCAAAACAGTGGCCAACACACCAAAACTTGGGCACAAAAAGGCAACACATGCATGCTTATGTAATGGCTCATCAACAAGGCATAAGAGCGCAACTCTCAAACATGATTAAGAAGTGACAAATGTGAGAGTGTAGCTACACTATATGCACTGAAATCATGTATGAAATGATTCCAAACCACTCAAACAACACAAGTATAGCATGTAAGAGGGCCCAAGGCATGAGGCTACTAAAGAGGACTACGCAAGAGGCATGCAATACATGGCACAAATGACTTAACCAGCCATAGACAGAGCTCAATTAGGTCAAAACAAAGACCAAAACATGCTGGGATGGGAGCTCAAAAGCCTAGACAAGCAAGCATACGCATTGGCCCATAAGCGAGGCACAAATGCACAACTCTTAAAAGCACTCAAAGAGTGAAAAAAGTGAGAATATGGCAATGCTATATGCTCTGAAATAACATGTTAAATGATGTCACGGCAAGCAAACATCTCAAACAAAGCATGCTAGAGGCATCAAAATACAAGGTTAGTCAAGGCCATTGCACTACAACTATGCAATACATGAACCATATGGCCAAGACAACCCGAAAGAGTCCTAGAGCATGTCAAAACAATGCCAAAACATGCATGGATTAGAGCTAACACAAGCTAGGATTAGAGGCATGAAGCATGGAGCATACTAGGCCAATGAGCATGATTACACTACAAGTGTAAGAAGCAAATGAGGGATGCTCTAACCAACCAAAAAAAAAGTTGTATCATGGCAAAATAACACCAAAAATACACTGATATGGTAGCCCAAATGCTTAGACAAGATGGCATACATATTGGCTCATATTTAAGGCATAAAGCACAACCTTCCAAAAGCATTGAAAGAGTGAAGCATGGGAGAGTATGACCACACTTCATGCAATGAAATCATATATCAAATGGTGTTAAATCATGCAAATAGCCCAAGCAATGCATGCTTGAGACTTGGAAACTCAAAGCTACTGAGCAAGATTGCACTATGGCTATTCAAAGCAAGGCATGCATGACCAAAACCACCTAAAACAGAGCTATGACATGGAAAATAATGGCTAAAAGCATGCTTGAACTAAGCAAATTCAAGGCACAAAGACATGCTACTTTGCAAGGCTACAAGTAGGATTACACTACAAGTGCAATAAGCATGCAAGACGTGACCATGACAACAAAGTTAAGGTAGGTCTGAAAAGTCACAAAAATGACCCTAAACAAAGCCACAAAGAAGTAGAAACACATGCTCTTTTGATGGGCCATCAATGCATGCAAACAAGACAAGAGGATAGGGGACCACCCCCTCCCATTTTGGACCTCAAAACTACCTTTCCACCATTGAAATTTCTTTGGAATTTAGTGGTTTAAAGGCCAAGAAAAGATGGTTTCAAAAGCTTAGGAAGTTGGCTCAAAAGGCTTTACAAGCCAAAGAGCAGAGAGAGAGACAACCCCCTAACACAAAAGGGGCTTAAACTACCATTTTAAGGACTAAAAAATAGAGTTTCTAACAGTTCAAAACCAGCCCCAAAATAGTCCAAAACAATGGAAAAAGGATGGTGAAGCAAGTGGGCAAAACAAGTACAAAGGGGAGAGTTATACCTCTTGAAGCCAAGCACACTTTAGAGCAATAAAACAAGCTTAAACCAGGCTAAAATCCTCTTCTTGAGCTCCAAGAAGATCCAAAGTTATCTCAGCCCAAAGGTGGAGGTATTTGGTCAAGGATTGATATGCGAAAGCTAAGGGTTTGTATGCAAACTAGAAGTGATTCTCCACTTGTATTCACAAGAGGGCAACAGAGAGAGAATTCTGGAGAGAGAGAATTCTAGAGAGAGAGAGGTTTTTTAGAGAGTGAGGCTCCCAAATCTTCTATCCTTGCAAAAGATGAGATATATCTTCCATATATAGCAATTCAAGAGCTTTGGGTCGGAAATATCTGAATTGCAAATATCTGAAGTAGTGGGCAACAGCTGAAGAAGAAATATCTGCAGATTCTGGGCTCTCTGGGCATAAGTGGTCGACCGACCACTTTTTCTAGTCAGTTAGCTACTTTTTCTAGTCTGCAAGGATCATTTATGGTCAGCATATGGTCGGCATGCTCCATTTAGGGTTGGCACACTCCCTTAGTGGTCTGCAGCAAAAATCAGTCATGCTCCCCGACTTGAAGCAAGCCTAACTCCTTCATCTGGATGCCTTTTCAGGTCATTCTTGAGCCTAAACTGAATCCCCAAAATAATCTTTCCAATGGTAGCAACCGTGCATCAAACTTCGGAGTGTGCTAAGAGATATCCATCTTTTAGTGAAGACTGCTCAGTTTCGGCCCAACTAGATTGATGCCTAATTTCAACCAGCTATATCTCTCCTGTCCAGACTCGGCTTTAGGAGATTCTTGGGTGCAAAATGAAGCCCCAGAATTCTTCTTTCCAACGGTGGTGGCCTCATAGCTTAAATCCAAGTAGACAAAAGGATAGGCCTAATTTAGCGAGGGATGCTTGACTCTCTCTTAACAGTTCATGCCCATCTTCTTCCCCAACTTGGCTTCTTCCCTCTTCTCCTCTTTTCTTCAACTCCAAACCCCTAAACAAGATGTTTTGAAATATTTTTCAAAGATTTCATCTCTCTTTCATTTATTTCCACTTTGTCCTTACTCGATTTACCAAAATATGCAACATTTAACAAAATGTGAGCGTCAGAACATTGCAGAAGAATTTTCAAAAAATATTTTGAGAGGGTTTCAAGGTCTCAAAATCTTTTGATCAAGACTATTTTAGTCCAAAAGGGATATGAAGTGGGGATTTGACTCTCTTCTTGCCGAAGGAATCGAACCATTGCACTACACAATTTTCATCACCAAGTAAACCATCAGCGGTGCCCAAGTCTTAAGGGTGGTAAAAAATGGGGTGTCTGCTACAACTAGTCCCATATATACTGTCCTATGGGCCAGGAGGACCTCAGGCACAAGGTTGTCTGCCGAATCCTGTGTTTGTTCCTCCAGTAGTGGTTCGACAAGCACAGAATATGGTTCCTAGGGACCAAATTGCTGACATTGTTAGAGAGATGTATGAACCGATCACTCGGGGGGTTCGTACTCCTGTGTACAGGAAACCATATCCAGAATTGGCAGATAGGGTACATGAATACTCAAGAGGGTTTAAGATGCCAGACTTTGCCCGTTTTTATGGGAACGGAAACCAGTCAATAGTGGAGCATATTGCCAGGTTTGCTGCTCAATGTGGTGAATTTACTAATAATGATTACATAAAGTTAAGACTGTTCCCAAAATTCTCTAACTGAGGCAGCCTTTGTATTGTATATTAACCTTACAGCTGGCTCTATCCAAACTTGGCAACAAATGGAGGAAGCATATCATGCCTAATTCTTCCAAACGGAGCCAGAAGTTTCCGTGGCAGACTTGGCAAGGTTGAGTCAAAGGCCTGATAAGAAGGCTACTCAATTTATTGCCAGATTCAAAAGAGCACAAAACAAATTTAGGATCATCCTACCAGAGTCTGAATTCATGTGATTGGCTCAAAATGGTTTAGAGTTTAGGCTTCGAAAGAAGCTTGACTCAACTGAGTTTAGAGACTTAGTGGAACTAACCTATAAGGTGTCTAGGTACGAAGCATTACTAGAGGAATAACAAGATCGAAGTAATGCATCATACAAGACGTATTATAGAGATCCTAATTATGAGATTGATGCAGCAAAGACTGTGGGGAATGAACCTGTGATCTGTAAGGCATTAATTCATAAGACACAACAATTGACCAGCAGTTTAAAAATAAAGACCTTCATAGGAAATACTCTTTCGATTTAACAAAAGCAGATGACATATTTGATCATTTGCTTGCGGCAAACTTCCTAAAGTTACCAAAAGGAGTCAAGATTCCCTATCCAAAGGAACTTAAAGGAAAAATGTATTGTAAATGACATAATTCTTGGTCTCACTCAACTACAAACTGTTTTGTTTTTCGAGACAGGATCCAAGAGCAAATTCAAAAGGGGAGTTTAAAATTCCCAACTAAAGCAAAAAGGCCATGGCGATTGACACTAATCCAATCCCAGAAATTGGAGAAGTAGCAGCCAATGTCATTATGCTTGACTTCCAGAACTTATCCTTGAAAGAATTGGAAGACGTCAATGTGCAAATGCAAGTTGCCAGCCAGACTACTGTCAAGAAATATACTAGAAGTTTACCAGCTGTTGGACAGGGCTTTGCAGACCAGAGGGAAGACTCTGATGTAGAGGCACTGGATGATGATTCTTTAGAGGTAGTGGTCATGCAAAGAATGTGTCCCAGGTGCAGGTTGAGTTACAAGTGGTTAAAAGGGCTTCCGATTGATAGGAAACAGTATTACAAGGATGTACAAAGGCGTTCTAAACCAACCAGTGCCTATAACAAAAGTCCATATCCAACTGATACTAGGCAGTAGCCATTCATGGCTGAGCCAACAGCCAATAGAATGCACTCCAAGGGCAAGAGACCTCTACATGAATTCAGACCACCCAACTATTACAGAATAGAGGGCAATCATCCTGAGAGGAGACTTGAAGTGGGTTCAAGTCATGGGATCAAAGCCAGAGATTGGCCCCCTAGACCAGCCTCACATAAAAGGAAAGTGGCCACCTTCATGGAAGGCCTGAATTAGGCCCAAAGCAGGGGGTCAGGGCCAAGCAGTGGCCTTCACAGCTAGTTTCGAAACTGACTTCGAAGAAAGAAAGAGACAGTTCGACAACTGGGCTAGTGGGTTCATGGGTACCCGGAGTTCCAGATTGGTTTGTCATGCAGAACAAACCTAGGGAAATGTCTACCCAAAGAAATGTTGTTGGAGACCAAGGTAGGATGGTTAAACCTCCTTTGGTGGCTCCACATAACTGGGTGTTACTAAAGCATCCAAAAACAAAGGAACCAAATATGGTCCCAGTGCTTTCTAGATCCCAAAGGAGGAAGATCCTGTGAAGGTACACTCAATACCAGAGGGATATTAAAGAAAGCGAAGAAAGCTCTTCATTGGTCCAGTCAAAGGGCCAGACAGAGGGAAAGAAAAGTCCAAAGTTAGATCATAGTCCAAACTCCACTCCTTAAGAAAAAATGAGTTGCAGCAGAGAGTAGTTAGCCAAAGTTCACTCCAAACTAAAAGCCAAAGAAAGATCCAGTTTAGCAGGATTGGAAAGGGCTTTGATGGAAAGTGATAGTGAGACAGAGGGAGAAGTTGGCCTAGGCCAAAGGAAGGAGATGGTTGAGGAGGAAATGCTCAAAGCCTTCATGGCTGAACAGACATTTTTGGTCGAAAAACCAGCGGAAACAGACTATTCGAAGAAGGTTACTTGTATTAAAGTACACAATGTAGCATGGAAGATGCTTTTGAAGTAATTGAACAAGTTGGCCAAGAAATAAAGCAGGTACAACTAGTCGTCCAATTTCGCTCGTTTCCTCCTGTGTCAGTAAATATGGTGCTCATACTACCACAGAAGTTTCAAGCTGAAGATGAAAACCAAGGTCAGGAGATTAACCCAATTTCAGTTTCTAGTGAAGACTCACAAGTGAGTATGGTGCAAGACGAATGCGAAGTGGCAACACCAATGGAAACTGGAGATGAGAGTGAGGAAGAGGTGAGTATTAACCTCTCATACCCTTTTAAGTATCCCACGACATCCATGACGCATCATGTCAAACCCTTGTATATCAAGACCTTCTTTGATGGGATACAAATGAACCGGGTATTGGTGGATAATAGGGCAGCAGCAAACCTGCTTTTGAAATCTTCTTTGAGGAAACTAGGAAAGAGAAACCCCAGACTAATCCCAACCAATACAACCATTGCTGGTTTTGCTGGAGACAAACAGATGGCTCAAGGCATTTTGCACATCAACCTGAGTGTGGGAACCAGGGACTGCATGACGACATTCTTCGTTATTGATAGCAATGCTAAGTATAATGCTCTACTTGGTAAGGATTGGATTCACACCAACAAATGTGTGTCTTCCTGTCTACATCAGAAGATAATGATAGCCTTGTGCAATTGAGAGATAGAGGAGATCAATGGAGATCCTCAACCTTTCATAGCTTGTGTAGATTTTGCAGAGGCCAAATTGTATACTGAAGGAGTGACACCACTCAGTATACTGAGAAACCCTGATGGATCAGCTGAAGTGATGGCTGATGAGGAATTAGCACACCCAAAGCACTTAGTCCAGGAAAGTGCTAATGAAGAGTTTGTTGCCAAGGATGACAAAGATGCCTGGTTGTAGGCAAATAGATGAAACCCAAGAGGCTAGATCTTTGGCTTTAATTAAGTTCTCAGTATTGGATGTAAAATCAATAGTCTAGAAGGTGCAAAAGCAAGAGAAAGAAACCATGATTATTGGTTGCAAGCAGGAGCAGCAACAGGTCAGATTTTTGGACTTGGATAAGTACTGTGCTTTGGACAATGAAACAAAAGTCCAGGAGATACAGGAACAAGAAGCCTTATGGACAAACTTTGTCTATGAGAAGGGGGCTAAAGATGCTGAACCAGAGAAACTGGTAGCAGGAGCAGCAACAGGAGCAGCAACAGGTCAGATTTTAGGCCTTGGGTAAGTACTGTGCTTTGGACAATGAAACAAAAGTCCAGGAGATACAGGAACAAGATGCCTTATGGACAGACTTTGTCTATGAGGAGGAGGGTAAAGATGTTGAACCAGAGAAACTGGTAGCAGGACAAAGCAAGGAGATTGTTTCAAAGTCAGAAGGAATCAAAAAAGGAGCATCACTGAGTTCTTAGATACAAGACCCCTTGGAAGAAGTTAACCTAGGGGAAGGTTCTACACAGCAACCCACTTACATTAGTGCTTCGTTAAGTGTTCTTGACAGGGACCAGTTGTTGGTAGTCTTAAAGAGATATACAGATTGTTTTGTATGGTCTTACAATGAACTACCAGGGTTGGACAGGTCATTAGTAGAACATAGGCTCCCAATGAAGCCTAATTTCAATCCATACAATCAAAAACCAAGAAGGATGAGTCCTAAAGTGATTCAGAAGGTCAATGAGGAAATTCTTAGACTCCTTAAGGCAGGCATTATAAGGAGAGCCAGATATGTTGAATGGCTGTCCAATATTGTACAATAATTAAGAAAAATGGTAAAATGAGGGTATGCATCAATTTCAGAAACCTGAATTTATCAACTCCAAAAGATGAGTACCCTATGCCCATAGTAGATTTATTTGTGGATTGTTCAGCTAGGCACAAGATTTTATCAATGATGGATGGACACTCTGGTTATAACCAAATCTGCATTGCAGAAGAGGATATCCACAAGACAGCATTCAGATGTCCTGGGAATGTTAGTACCTTCGAATGGATTAAAATGCCATTTGGTCTGAAGAATGCTGGGTAACATACCAAAGGGCTATGAATGCTATCTTTCATGATCTCATTAGAGGATATTTAGAGTGTTACGTTGATGACATTGTAGTAAAGTCTCAATATATGGAGGAACATTTGTTTCACTTGGAAATAGCTTTTGGAAGAATGATAAAGTTCAAGTTGAAACTTAATCCTCTCAAATGTGCTTTTGGCATATCAGCTGGAAACTTCTTGGGCTATGTAGTAAACAAGAAGGGAACACAGATTGATCAGAACAAAGCCAAAGCAGTCATTGAAGCCAAACCTCCCTCAAGTAAGAAAGAATTACAAAACTTCATTGGGCAAGTTAATTTTCTTCGAAGATTTATTTCTAATACTGTAGGGAAAACTAAAGTATTTTCTTCCTTATTAAGGTTGAGAGATGAAGAGGAATTTGTGTGGACAATAGAGCATCAAACTACTTTCGAAGGAATCAAAGCTTACTTGGCCAACTGTGGACGCGCCCCGCGTGAGAGCCTCACCCCACAGTTCGTACTCGATTTGTGTCACGGTCTTTAATCTTGAATCAAAGAGTGCAAATCCGGCAAATCGTTTTGAGAAAACAGATTTTTAAAAAAGAAGTGCCAAACATGGACTGTTTTGCCAGATACAGAGTCGCCACCTAAATATTTTTTTATGGGGGAATTTAGGAAACCCTGACTCGGTGCCAAAGGCCACGTGTCCGTCATCACCAAAGTTGCCTCGGCTCGGGAGGTTGGGTACGATTGGGAAAGGTTAGCTATGAGCACCCCTTCTCATCCGATCTGAAGATCGGCCTCTACTAACCGTGATATCCGTTTTTTGAAAACGTTATGTGTTCTTATTCCGGTTATTAGCCTAGAATTACTATGTTATGCGCACAGCAAACAAGTATAGACCAAATCGCCTAAATTGGAACAAAACATTTCATGCTTGTTTTGAAAATGGTTTGCTACTCGCAAGTAGGCTAAAAATGTAGATTCCGCCACCCTCAAGTGGGCTTTAGAAAAGATGATTTTGCCACTATCTAGTGGGCTTAAAACTCACAGTTTTAATGCGTTATCCCAATTTAGTTAATTCAACCTCCATCCACAGGCATTCAAGCCGTTATATCACATAAGCAGCTAGCCTCATGGTAATCATGCTATTATGGCAACACTCACACGCATACAGTATGCTAAAGGATAAATGCTTACCGAGTACTCCAAGCCAGAACAGAAGCTAGTTAGTAATCATATGCATGATCCTAGTTCATGTTGAGATGGCTAATGCAACACATGCAAGATGCAACTACAATAGGCTCGACTATCCTAAAGATGACATGTGAAATGCTGCAACTAACAGGTATTCAACTTGGAATTGAAATACAAGTGTAGTTAGTATGATGTACCGAGCCCGGTGCATGTAGGACAAATGTATGGATGCACGCATGCATATCATAAGGTATGCTAATTTAAATATGCCCTAATACTAACCATCAAAAACAGGTAAGTAAAAGGGAGAAAGAAGTGGGGGATTGGAAGACATACACACACGCACCCACACTTATTACAAGTTAGCCCTCACTTGGAGGGACCGAAAGAATAATACAATTTAACTAACTGACAAGCTAATTAAATATTACAGGCCACCTAATTAATTAAGCAAATTAATTAATCTAATTTAAGCAATAAATAGCCTCGGGAAGAGGGTCCGATGCTATACGTGCTCGATTCCGCTCGGAAGTCACTGCCATGCACAAGCTGCCTCTGCTTTGACTGTTCTGTTTCTTTGAAGACTACACAAGTCCCAGGGTTGCTTCTCTGAGTGCTGTGGAGCACCACCAGCCGTGAGGAATAGTCACCGGCCATGGGGAATGGTCATCGACCATAAATTAATCCATCGGCCACTTATGGATGGCCGGTCGGCACTTCAGATGGCCGGTCGGCCAAATCTTCCTGCAGAATCTGTTTTTGACAACAGCAGAGGGCAAAACGTAGCATGGCAATGCATTTCAAGCAAATGTGTGCATGGCCACTCTCCCAATCATGTTATGGACTCAAGGGAGCGTGGCCCTCGACCCTCGGGCCATCAATTGCGCATTTCGATGCATGATGGCCCAAAAGGCCAAGTATGCAATTTCAATGTAAAATGAAATGCACACAAAACATACAAAGGGGCCCCAATCTCCATCATGTTTGATCAGGAGGGATGGGATGCAAACATGCAAGCAAGACTAATGCAACATGAGCATGTTGAGGTAACAAGTATTCCAAATGCAATGCAACCTAGTCATGCATACAAGATGCAACATGGACATTCAAGCATGCAAGGTAAACATGTGACGACATATAAAGGATGGACTTAAGCTAATATGGGCAGCTCTCAGGCATGCCAAAATTAGTGGCCAAAATGATGCAACAAAGGCATGAAAACACACACAAATATGCATCAACAAGGGCCTAAACATGGAGCATAAGCTATCAACTCTTCAAAGCATGAAAGGGATGGAAAATGCAAGCATATAAGCACATCATGAGGTTTGAAATAACATACAAAGTGATTCCAAACCACTGAAACAAAGCAAGGACGGCATGCTAGAGAGGCCAAAGCTTAAGGCATTCAAGAGGGATTGCATGATAGCTATACAAAGCGAGACACGAATGACTCAAATGACCTAAAACAGTCCCTTAGCACATCAAAATATACATGTAAGCTTCACAAAGCTTAGCCAAAACACATGAGTATGGTAGTCTAAATGCTATGCATGTATTTAGGCAAATCATGGCATTACAAGGCATGTATGCTAAGCAAGCATGGTGTACCAAAACCGACTAAAAATAGAGCTATATCATGACATAATAAGCATAAATATCAGTCAAGGCATGGCCAACATGAACCTAAACATGATGCTCACTAAAGCGGCAAAAATGGCCCTTTTCAAGGACAACAAGGAGAGGGGGTGGCCCTCTCCTTCTTAGGACCTCAAGGTACCATCCTCACCTCTGAAATCCCTCAAGATTTCAGTGGTGAGGAGGCCCAAACACAATGGTCCCGGAGCTCAACCAAAATGGCACAAAACAAAGGCCAAACAAGCCTTAAGAGGGGTCAAACAACCCCAAAGCTTAAAACACCCTTAACAAACTATTTAGAGTTTAAATAGAATATAAAAATAAATATATAAAAAAAGCAAAAAGACAGACATCAAATGATTATTTAACAAAATAAACTATTACAAGAAAAAAACTATTGTATTTTGTAACTGGCATTAGGTTGCATGCCTTGCATGCAGCTACCTCACTAGTAAACATTAAAGTGTTGATGGACAATGACCAAATCGACAATGATCAAGGGCGATGACGGTGGTGAGAGGCGAAGACCATATTTACCCTTGTCTATCTCTCCGTTTCTTTCTCTTTCTAGAAAACAACAAATTGCTTGATGCTTTTTTTGAACAAAATAAGAAGAAATATAAGACAGGACCAAATCATCCATAATTATAACACATGAAAAATATGTATCCTTTAGCTCCTAAAAAAAACTGAACCAAGGGATTTCATCATTTAAATTTGGTGAACTGTCCTATTATAAACCTGTTTCGAAGGACTTTTTGTCCAAATTTCTGTAGAAAAATCTACACGTTGTTCTTTAAAATGTTACGAAAAAAAGAAAGAAAAAAAAAAGAGAAAGAAATATATAAAAACACAAGCCATACAAACGTGGCTCATGAGGCCTTTATTACACCAGTATTTTCCATACAAATTAGCACACCACTGTTGAACTGTCATACAGGATACAAAGCAGATTGGCTCATAAGGCCTACAAATACATGGAACCAAAACAATGATGAAGTAGTTCTAAATTTTGCTAAAGGCAATCTTAACCCGATCAATTGGTTTAGGGTGAGGAAGATAATCAATCTTGGCATCTGGATTTATTAGTTCCCACCTGAAAATTCACCAAAAACCAAAAAGAAAAATGGAAAAACAGAACATAGTTTAGAATTATGCAAATTCCATTGAAGCCCAAATACTTACAAGCCTTCAAGCCATTAAAATTTTCACTTACTTGTAGCCGACAACCTCACGAATGCAGCTTCGCACCAAGGGCTTGGTTGTGTACTTATGCAAAATGGAAGAGTTATTACTTATGCCACTCGGCAGCTGAAACCCCATGAGAATAATTACCCCACGCATGACCTCGAGCTAGCAGCAGTAGTCTTCGCTTTGAAGATATGGAGACACTACTTGTGTGGCACCACCTGCGAAGTGTACACCGACCATAAGAGTCTCAAGTACCTTTTTACTCAGAAAGAGTTGAATATGCGCCGGCGGCGGTGGTTGGAACTTATTAAAGATTATGATTTGCAGATTCATTACCATCCTGGTAAAGCCAATACAGTTGCAGACGCTCTTAGCCAAAAAAATGTGGACAATTTGGCAAACTTGTTTACGGAGCAAAAGGAGTTGGTGATTGAATTAGATAGAATGGAGGTAGATCTTGTGATGCATGAACAAGGAGCCATAGTGGCAGCGGTGATAGCCCAACCAACATTATTATAAGAGATCAAATTACGTCAAATGGAAGATGGAACTTTAAGGAAGATATATGATGAGTTAAAAGCAAAACTGAAACCGAAGTTCAGTGTAAGAGATTTGGTACTCAAGTTTCAAAACTGAATGTGTGTCCCTAATGTGTCAGAACTTAAACGGAAGGTGATGGAAGAAGCACACGCCTCAAAATTTTCAATACATCCAGGGAGTACTAAAATGTACAGAGATTTGAAGCAAAATTTTTGGTGGCCAAGTATGAAAAATGAGATTGCGGAGTTCGTCTCTAAATGTCTGCAATGTCAGCAAGTAAAAGCGAAGCATCAAAGACCAGTAGGGTTGCTATAACCCCTTCCAATCCCGGAATGGAAGTGGGAACATCTGACCATGGATTTTGTTGTGGGGTTACTGTAGACTCCTCGGAGTATGAATTCAATCTGGGTCATTGTAGACCAATTAACTAAGTCCTCCCACTTCCTGCCAATGAAGACTCAGTACAATGCGGATAAACTGGTAGTAATTTATGTGAATGAAATTGTAAGGCTTCATGGTGTTCCAGTCTCAATTGTGTCAGATAGAGATCCCAAGTTTGTTTCCAAATTCTGGCAAAGTCTACAGGAAGCAATGGGTACAAAACTAAAGTTCAGCACAGCTTTCCACCCTCAGACTTATGGTCAATCCGAGAGAACGATACAAACTTTGGAAGATATGCTCCGAATGTGTGTGCTAGATTTTCAAGAAAGTTGGGAAACCCATCTACCATTAGTAGAGTTCGCATACAACAATAGTTACCACTCAAGTATTGAAATGGCACCCTATGAGGCTCTGTATGGAAGACCGTGCCATTCTCTCGTGTGTTGGGCTGAAGTTGGAGAAAAATCCTTATTAGGGCCTTCAGTTGACCATTGAAAAGGTTAAAACTATTCGGGAAAGATTGAAAACTACGCAAAGTAGACAGAAGAGTTATGCGGACATCCGACCGGAGGGACTTGGAATTTGAAGTGGATGGTCATGTCTTTGTGAAGGTCACTCCGATGAAAGGACACCCAAGATTTGGAAAAAGGGGCAAGTTAACACCCCGTTATGTTGGTCCCTTCCAAATTTTAGAAAGAGTGGGTCCGGTAGCTTACCGGGTTGCCCTTCTGCCAAATATGAGTCAAGTACATAACATGTTTCATGTTTCTATGCTTCGAGGATACCTTCCAGATCTGTCACATGTTATTGATTACCACCAAATTGAGTTGGATGAAAAGCTAACTTATGAAGAAAAACCAAATCAAATTCTGGATCGGCAAGTAAAACAGTTACGAAATCGCGAAATTCCAATGGTAAAAGTGGAATGGCAAGAACATTACGGGGCCGAACCTACTTGGGAAAAAGAAAAGGAAATGCAACACCAATATACGCATCTCTTTCCGTTCTGAGGTAAAACAAGTTTGAGGGACCAAACTTATTTAAGGGGGGGAAAGTGTAATAACCCGACCCTCGTATATGATTCTGGTATATTTTTAGTCCCTTAGTGTGTGTGTTCAAATGCTTGTTGTGAAACTTCATGAAAAATTAAGCGTAATTCCATGGATCTTATGATTTAAAACTCGTATCTGTTTTATAAGAAAAGTATCTGTTATGTTAAGAATGTTTGGATCAGGAATTCAGGACCTTAGAGGCTTGATAATCTGAAATAGATTTTATATTTGAAATCAGCATAATTTTTAAGTAATAATAAGTATTTTTGAGAAATTTCAATTTTGGATGATTAAACTGATTGGTTTTCATCTTATTCACTTTTCTTTTATATATGTAACTATCCATGCTTTTTAACCTTTGACTTAGAATATTAAACTCAAATATCCTGAGAAGGCTAGGGAAGGGGAATTAGGGAAAGGAGGAAGTTTTACAAGAAGGAGATTGAAGAATTAAGAGAGAGTGTCAGGGATTGTAAAGCTCAAGGTATGGAGGATCCTCTAATTAACTTCTTTCTTGCTTGGATGAGGAATTCCTTGAGTATTCATGCAAATTAAGACTTGTGTGTGAGTGTGTGTGTGTGTGTGTGTGTGTGTGTGTGTGTGTGTGTGTGTGTCACCTAAAGAATTACATAGGTGCTTTTTTTTATCATGTTGTAAGTTATAATAATTTGAACCATGTAAAAGAAATTTCATTCCATCTCTTCTTGGCATGCTTGAGTTCAATTATTGGACAAATAGCTAAATGTGTCCATGTCTAAGTGTATGCATGAATAAGAATATCATGGGGTTGAATTGTATGTATGAGCTGTAAGGATTGTAGGTGTAAGTTATAGTTGGAGTTTTGTATGTTATCATTCTAATAACATGAGTTTTAAGCCTACTTAGAGCCTTACAAACACTTCCAAAAGAACGAGTTTTTGCTGCAATTTTCGGACTGGAACAGTACAATCGCCGCACGTGAGGGAGTCACTGCCGCACGTGCGGCAAATGCTGAATTTTGAGGGTTTGGTTCTGTCTAAAAGGCACGTGAGGGGCATTACTGCCGCACGTGCGGGAGCGTTTGCCGCACGTGCAAGGCTCACAGCCGCACGTGTGGCCCATGCTGAGAAAAACCGTCGAATATTTTTAGAATTTGTATTTTATGCCTATTAATGTGTGTAAAATTCATTTGAAGTGAAGTGAATCCAGAAATGATTCAACAAAAGTAATGAACTAATTTGCAAGTTATGAATGTGTGCAGGACACACTCCGAGAGGAACTAGCACGCCGTCACAACACTGTGAGTAGTAGTACGCTTTACTACAGCTAATGTTTGCCATTAGCATTCAGTTAATTCGGTTAAATTATGTAGCTATGTGAATGATTCAAAGAATGAGAATAACTAATGGAAAGGATGAACTACTTTCATATGACTATGGAATTCTGTAAAACGCCGAAATCAATTTGCTCTGGAGATATCTGGGCCTTTGGCCATTCCGTTTAAATTGTTATGGTATGAAACAAAGTGCTACACGGAACTAAGTGCTACGATGTGAGTCACCTCTAGAATCCATGTGAGACACCTCTTGGGTTCAAACATGCAAGTTCAAGGGCTTAATGCCAATATGTTTAAGGGCTTCATGCCAATAAGTTCAATGGCTCAATGCCAATATGTTTAAAGGCTTCATGCCAATAAGTTCAAGGGCTGAATGCCAATATGTTTAAGGGCTTAATGCCAATATGTTCAAGGGCTTGTTGCCATTCTGTTCAAAGGCTTAAAGCCATTATATTTCAAGATTGGGCCCAAGGCCGTTCTGAAATTAATACAGAATCAGATTAAACATATAATCTCTGCATTTACGTACGCATTGATTTGTATTATGATTTAAGTTGAACATCAAATTATACGAGTATTACTATTCACTGAGCCTGGCTCACCCTGTGTTATGTTTGTTTCTGTAGGTAGCCAACTAGGTGGTCGGACCTAAGCCCTGACGCTCGTCCTCTTTTGTCAACATTTGTGTGTCCAGGCTCTAGATGAAGCCACTCATATTTTTTGTGTGAAGTTTTGGCGAACTCTTGGCATTGAACTCTAATTATTGGCCTAAGGTTGAAATATGTATAGCCCTTTTCTTCCACAATGTTTATTTTGTTATACGCCCAATCATAGGGCTGGGCCTGTATATGTGTATGTATATAACCGATGCTCAGGTGTATGTTCTTGGAATTTATTTGCCTGTTATGATGTTTAAGATCGTGGCATAGTAGTTGTAGCTCAATGGAGTTTGTTTCTATTATTTTGTAGTATTTAATGCTTCCGATAAGGCCCCGTACGTTATGTATATCAGGTTGAATGTCCGTTTCTAAATAGGTGATGCCCAAACTTTTAGGGGCGAGTTAGGGCATGACAAGTGATATCAGGGCACTAGCTGCTATCTCTCACACGGATCCATTGAGCTTTAGGGTGTCTAGAAATGACTTATGCATTGTGCATGACATCCTGAAAGTATATGAAAAGATCAATGGCAACGTTAAGTGTACTCTAATAATGTTAACAATTTTGAACTATGTTTATTGTATATAATTGATTGTTGTGTAGACTATGGTGAGAACAAGGACAGAAGATCCAGAAGATGCTACTTCTGCATGGTTGGATAAGATGGAGCAAATGATTATGGAAATGGCGGAGACCCTATGGCAACAACAGCAACAGCCACAACATCAACCACCACCGCCACCGGTACCTCCACCAGCATTACAAGACTTCCATGCTGAAGATCGGACCATTACCCTTACTAAGGAGTTTAAAAAGATGAAACCGTCGTCATTCAAAGGAGGAATAGAACTAATGAAAGCTAAAGCATGGGTGCTGGGAATAGAGAAGTTGTCCGAAGTTTTTCCTTGTACCGAAGCTCAAAATGTGCAACTGGCTGCCTTCACTCTTGAGGACGAGGCACAGAGATGGTGGATGCTTACGAGAACTATACATCAAGGATTGACGTGGGACAGATTCTTGGAATTATTCTATGACAAGTATTTTCCTCAAAGTATGCGAGATAAGAAGGTGACTGAATTTGAAACTCTCAGACAAGGGAACAAGACCGTTGCTGAATATGAAGCCCAATTTGTAGAGCTAGCCCGGTTTGCACCTCATATGGTAGACACGGATTATAAAAAGGCACAGAAGTTTGAAGGGGATTACGGGGCGCTATCTTGGACCGAGTCAATATGCTGAAGTTACCCACTTATGTTGATGTGTTGGAGAGGGCTGTCATAGTGGAATGAAATATTGCCGCTCATAACCGGATTTCCGAATGGAAAGGAAAGTGGCAGGATACTCAATGGCCAAAGGGGTCAACTACTCCACCAAATAAGAAACGAAATTCAGGGACTTCAAATACTTCTACCCCTAGTTAGGATTCAATTCCTGTGTTGTTCCGAATGTGGAAAGAAGCATCGTGGAACGTGCTATCGAAAGTCTAGAGCCTGCTTCCAATGTGGAAAAATGGGTCATTTGATAAGGGATTGCCCTCAGAGGAGGCAGCAACAAAATGGCAATAGGGCTGCTACCAGTTCAGCGGGGTCGACACCACCTACCAACCCCAAGTCAGCTGCCAAACCTACTAACAATAAAGACACTGCAAGACAGGGCCGGGTGTTTGCTTTGGTTCCGGGAGATGTGCAAAATGCGGCAACGGTAGTGTCAGGTACATTTATGGTTCACGGTCATTCTGCTTATGTATTATTTGATTTTTGCTCTACCCATTCTTTTGTGTCAAAATTATTTGCTCCCAATTTAGATAAATCTGAGGAAGTATTATCTTATGTGCTATATGTGTCCTCACCTTTGGGGCATTCTATGATCTGTACTTTTGTATATGTTGCTTGTGAACTCCACCTTGGGGATATCCGAGCATATGCTAACCTGTTACCTCTCGATACGACGTATTTTGATATTGTTCTGGGAATGGACTGGCTGAGTGAATATGGAGCAAGTATAGACTGTTCGACTAAGAAAATTAATTTCCACCCTCCGGGTCAATCAAAGTCTATTTTTCAAGGACAGGAAGTGACTTCTCCACCTTATTTGATTTCTACAGCAAAGGCTTGTAAATTAATTCAGAAAGGGTGTCAGGGGTATTTGTGTAGTGTTTTGGAAGGGCAAGTGATGAATGGCAGTACCGATATAATTCCAGTTGTTCATGAATTTCTGGATGTCTTTCCGAAAGAGTTACGCGGGCAGTTAATAGACCGCGAAATTGAGTTTACCATTGAAGTGGCACCGGGAACTCAACCCATTTCTAAGACTCCATATGGAATGTCGCCAGTTGAGATGAAGGAATTGAAGGTTCAGTTGCAGGATTTACTTGATAAAGGGTTCATTAGCCCGTGTTTGTCTCCTTGGGGTGCACCAGTTCTGTTTGTGGAAAAGAAGGATGGAACACTTCGTTTGTGCATTGATTACAGGAAACTTAATAAAGTGACCATTAAGAATAAGTACCCTTTGCCATGGATTGATGATTTATTTGACCAACTTCAAGGGGCGCAAGTCTTTTCCAAAATCGATCTACGGTCTGGGTACCATCAATTAAAGGTCAAAACTGATGATGTTTAGAAGACAGCTTTTCGAACTCGGTACGGTCATTATGAATTTCTGGTCATGCCCTTTGGAGTAACTAACGCACCAACAGCATTTATGGATTTAAGGAACCATGTTTTCAAGCCCTATTTGGACGAGTTTGTGGTGGTCTTTATTGATGATATCCTCATTTACTCGAAGAATGTGGAATCTCATGAGAACCATCTTCGCTTGATCCTTCAGATCCCTATGTAAAATGGAAGGTTTATCGCTTATGCCTCTCGAAAGCTAAAACCCCATGAGAAGAATTATCCTACGCATGATCTCGAGCTAGCAGCAGTAGTCTTTGCTTTGAAGATATGGAGACACTATCTGTATGGCACTACCTACAAAGTGTACACCGACCATAAGAGTCTTAAGTATCTTTGTACGCAAAAAGAGTTGAATATACGGCAGCGACGGTGGTTGGAACTCATTAAAGATTATGACTTGCAGATTCATTATCATCCTGGTAAAGCCAACACAGTTGCAGAAGCACTTAGTCGGAAGAATATGGGAAATTTGGCAAATGTGGTTATAGGGCCAAAGGAATTAGCAACGGGATTGGATAAAATGGAAGTAGACCTTGTACTACATGGGCAAGAAGCTATAATGGTAGCAATGATGGCCCAACCGACCTTACTTGAGGAGATCAAGTTACATCAAATGGAAGATGAAACTCTAAGGAAGATATGTGATGAATTAGAGACAACCAAAACCGAGGTTCAGTTTAGCGGATTCGATGCTCAAATTTCAGAACCGAATATGTGTCCCCAATGTGTTGGAACCATGGATTTTGTTGTGGGGTTACCACGGACTCCTTGGGGTATGAATTCAATATGGGTTATTGTAGACCGATTAACTAAGTCCGCTCACTTCCTACCTGTAAGACTCAATATAATGCAGATAAATTGTCGGTAATTTATGTGAATGAAATTGTAAGGCTTCATGGTGTTTCGGTCTCAATTGTGTCAGATAGGGACCCAAAATTTGTTTTTAGATTCTGGCAAAGTCTGCAGGAAGCAATGGGTACAGAATTAAAGTTTAGCACAACTTTTCACCCTCAGACTAATGGTCAATCTGAGAGAACGATACAGTCTCTGGAGGATATGCTCCGAATGTGTCTGCTAGATTTTCAAGAAAGTTGGGAAACCCATCTACCGTTGGTAGAGTTTGCGTACAATAATAGCTACCATTCGAGTATTGAAATGGCACCCTATGAAGCTCTGTATGGAAGACCATGTCGTTCTCCCTTGTGTTGGGCTGAAGTTGGAGATAAATCTTTTCTAGGGCCTGAATTTGTTCAGTTGAGAACTGAAAAGGCTAAAATTATTCGGGAAAGGTTGAAATCTGCTCAAAGTAGGCAGAAAAATTATGCGGATAACCGATGAAGGGATTTGGAATTTGAAGTAGGTAGTCATGTATTTGTAAAGGTCACTCCGATGAAAGGACATCCAAGATTCGGGAAAAGGGGTAAGTTAACACCTCGATATGTTGGTCCCTTTCAAATTTTGGAAATAGTGGGTCCAGTAGGTTACCAAGTGGCCCTTCCGCCGAATATGAGTCAAGTACATAACGTGTTCCATGTTTCTATGCTTCAAGGATACCTTCCGGACCCGTCACATGTTATAGATTAACACCAAATCGGACTAGATGACAAGTTAACTTATGAGGAAAAACCAATTCGAATTCTAGACCGACAAGTGAAGCAATTACGAAATTGAGAGATCCCAATGGTAAAAGTTAAATGGCAAGAACATTACGGAACTGAAGCAACTTGGGAAAGACAGGAGGAGATACAACACTGATATCCACATCTGTTCTGATCTTAAGGTCAAGTTTGAGGGACCAAACTTCTTTAAGGGGGGGAGAGTGTAATAACCCGACCCTCATATCTGTTTCTGGTATATTTTCGGACCTTATTTTGTGCACTTAATTGTTTACTGTGAAATGTTGTGTGAAATGATGTTTAATTAAGTAAGACGTATGAATATTGGTTCATATCTGTTTAATAAGGAAGTATCTGTCACAATTAAAGTGTTCGAATCAGAAATTGAGAGCCTTAGAGGCTTGATAATCCAAAATTTATTTTATATTTGAGATCAGCATAATTTTGAGGTAATAATAAGCATTTCTGTGAAATTTCAATTTGTAATGATTAAACGATTGATTTATGTCCTCATTCATTTTTTTTTATATATATATATGGTTCCCTTGATGTTTGACTTAGAGCTCTAAACCAAAAACATCCGGAGAGAGAGGGAAGAGAAGAGTTTATCGAGGAAAAAATTGGGTGCATTTAGGAAGTTGTAGAAAACTTGATTCAAGGTATGTTTAATCACTTATATTTAACTCCTCTCTTTGAATAGAGGAGGTTTAGTATTATGCTATATGAGTAATTGAGTTGTATGACTTGTATTGAAGTGATTTGGAATTGTGTTGGACCATCTAATGAGGTATCTAATAGGAATTGTATCTTATTTTCTACCCTAACTATCAAACTTCAAGCCATCTCCATGGTTACATAGGTGTATGTGTGTGAGTGTGTGTGGTTATGTGAAGAATTGGAAATAGTGTGGAATTGAGTTGTGATTAAAAGTTTAAAGATTAAAGATTCAAGTTGTACTAAACTTGGTATGTGTTGTAATGTTTGTGTACATAAGTTTTGAGCCTTACTTCATCACTTAGAGGGCCTACTGTGAGCCTTATAGAAGCTTACCAAAAGTTAGTTTTTTGTATGAAATTCAGACTGTTTTTGGGCTGAATCGCTGCACGTACGGGAGTCATGGCCGCACGTGCGGGAAAATGGTGCAATTTTGGGATTGAACACTGTCTAAAAAGCACGTGCGGGGCATCACTGCTGCACATGCGGGAGTATTTGCCGCACGTGCGGGGCTCACAACCGCATGTGCGGCCCAAGTTGAAAAAAAATGGATTGCTCCATTTGACCAGTTTGACCCTCTGTGGTAATTGAAATTAATATTTGAAATTGTTAAAGTGCTTCTTAATTTACTGGAAGTTAACGAAGGAAATGTGAATTTAAGAAGAATTTGAACTAATTTGTGGGTTCTATGTGTGTAGGGCACACTCCGGGAGGAAGTAGCGTCCTGCCACAACACTGTGAGTAATAGTGCAATGGTTATAGATTCATTTACCGTTAATGCTTATCGCTATTAACGTTATGTTTTCTGTAAGTCACTACATTACATGTATATTGGTTGGGAATGGATGTGAGTGGAAACGTTGAAGGAATTTGTATACATCTAGATCATGTTGGGTCGATGGCTGTTCTGTTATTTCTGGGCAGATGGCCGGTCTGTTCTTTCTGGGCCGATGGCCGTTCTGTTATATCTGGGCCTAAGGCCGTTCTGAAAGTAGCACAGCATTGAATTAACCTTATGAACTCTTCAGTTACATACACGTGGTTATGTATTATGATTTAAATTGTGCATTCAACTGTATAAGTACTATTATTCACTGAGCTTCGCTCACCCCGCATCTTGTCTGTTTCTGTAGGTAATCAACCTGGGAGCCAGTCTTAACTCCTAAGGCTTGTCTATCTTTTGTCAACCTCAATGTGTCCAGGCACTTAGGTGGAGCCGTCCCATTTTCTTGTGAACTTTTGTCAGGCTTTGGCTTGTATTCTAATTGCCTATTTAAGGTTGAGATGTCAATAATGTTTTGTTATACGCCCAATCTTGGGGCTGGATCTGTATATCCATTTGTGCATAACAAACTTTTCAAGGACATGTCTTTTGTACGTTTCTTCACGTTTCTTTACTGGATGTACTATTTGTGATCCTGACATGTCAGTAGTAGCTCAATGGATATGTTCTTATGTTATTCTATTATATTAAATGCTTCCGTTCAGGCCCCATATGCTATGTATATCAGGTTGAATGTCTATTTCTGCATAGGTTATGCCCAAACTTTTAGGGGCAGGTTTGGGCTGTGACACTGCTGGGGATTTAGAGAACTTGACTCGAACTCATGATATGTTGTTTTATCTACATTTATGTGTTTCTTTGCATTGCATTTGCTTACGTGCACCTAACGTCACAGTGTTTGCCATCTACTATTCCTGAACGATTTGCCGGAGGCTTGCTTGGAAAAGTCACCACTACCACACTGAAAATAGCTACCCCATTAACCGGTGCATCCGAACTTACCCCATAACCCGCAAAATATCCACCCCGAGGCCAGAGGACTTTCACTCCATTGTACATGTCTCTGTCTATGGCCTTGAGGGTCCTGATCAGGAAGAGGCATCTGAAGGCCTTGGAGCCATGACCATTGCCAAATACCCTCCCCCCTACACACAACCCGACCAAGTGTTGTGCCTTCCACCAGTAGCATGGTCATGACTATAACGCCCCAACCCTTCACATATCATCGATATTGTCCACTTTGGGCTACGCCCGCACAGATTTGTTATTCCCAGTGGGTCACCCATCCTAGAACTACTCCAGCCTAAGCACGCTTAACTGAGGAGTTCTAATAGGTATCTCACCACCAGAGAAAAGGCCCCGATGCTATATAAGGGTCCAGGTTTTTACTTTTATAGCCTAGGAACTCCCCCTCCATTCCCGATGTGGGACACTGGGGCCTTACAATGACACCGACCTGTGCTTTAGACTCCGTTATGAGATTCAGGATCTCATTGACAATAAAGTGATAGCGCCTCCTGAGAAGCCAAACGTCATTACAAATCCTCTCCCACCACATAACCAACCCCCCTCCTCCACCCAGGTAAGTAAACCTTATCCAAACAATGGTCGTCCCGTACGCCCCCAGCATATACATCACTCCCTCTCACCTGCCTAAGCCGGCGCTGTTCATCTCAAAAAGCATATACTTGTGCATGATGAGCACGTCAATATCCCAACTCGAACCCGTGGTGGTGGCTGTGATAGAAAAAGGCATGCCTGAGGGCTCTGTGAGCTTAATCGAGGAAGAGTACAACCCTTGCCGCTTTATTGCACCAGCTGGTCAAGCCAGACCGAGGGTGGAATTGCCGAAGGGACTGGAGGTTAATGTAGTTTGGGAGGACAGGCCAAGCCAGGCGTTGGATGATTTAGCTGAGCTTGAGGAGGATATCGCTAATCTGTAATTTTTCGACGAGCAGGATCCGGGGGATGTATGCATCAACTGGTTTGATGTGAATGGATCAACGGATAATGCAGGGTGGCTTAGTGATGAGGGGCCTCAAACAAAGCAGGAACAGCTGGAAGTGGGAATGTCTGCAACGACTAGAACGGCCGACAACACAAGGAAGTTGCCGGAAAGCACCGGTACAAATAATTTTCACCTCAGAAAGAGAGTGTACACCGATTCTGATAAATCAGCACCCCTCAGTTAGTATAGAGGATATGATGCGTCAACTTCAACAAACTATCGAGGCCATACAGCGGGACGCTGCTCACCAAGTGGAAGTTACCGCTCGCCAAACAGAGGTTGTAGCCCAGCAGGCTGAAGTAATTGATAGGCTTCAACAGCAACAGCAACAACAACCACAACAAACAGCAGCTCTATACCTTTAAAGCCCCCAATCAGGGTTCCAATACCCGGGAATACAACTAATGTCCAGGAAAATGCAAACATTCCAGTAGAGCCAGTTCCACCCCAGACTTCCAAAGCACCGATTTAACCAACAGAGGAGCCGTTTGAGTTTGAGGTCAACCCTACCGCACTAAAAGTGAGCAAGCTTGAAAAGCTCTTTAAACGAGCTCAGGGTGTCAATTTGATCCCGGATATAGAGGACGGCTATACTGATTCGGTAGTGACATTGTCGAATAGATTCCAAATGCCTCATATAGACCGGTTTGATGGTTTTGAGGATCCTATGGTCCATCTGTGGCTATTCTCTAACATCCTGCGACCCATGGGTCTCACCAGACTACAGAAACTGTCGCTCTTCAGCCGGACCCTGTCGGGTATAGCGGCAATCTGGTATGCAAAGTTGGAAGACTCTGTGAAACGGAATTGGGAGGAAATGGCCGAGGCCTTCATCGCACAGTACTTCTACAATACCTAGATCGAGGTCACAACTCGTGATCTTAAGGTAACCCATCAGGAGCCAAAGTAGGGCTTCTCGGACTTTGTGACTCGGTGGAGGGCCAGGGCTTCAATGATGACTACTAGACCATCAGAAAAGGATCAAATCAGAATGGTGGTCCGCAATCTACAAGGGAAATTATTGCAGAAGATTATCGTCTTGCCATTGTTCACATTCACTGAGCTCCATGAGATAGGGATTTAGATTGAAGATGCGATGAAATAGGGGCTGATAGCCGATGAGAAGGAACAACCCCTACCGAAGTATACAGATAGTTCCAATGCAACCACGAGTGGTAGCACCTCCGCACGACCTTCGGATGTGAGTGTGGTCACCACCACACCCAAAACTAACAACCTTTTTGCCAATACATCCAATACGAATCCACAAACCTCAACCAGCTAGGCCCGATCTCAAAGGGTCTTTACCCTGCTCTACATGTTTTTATCCAAAGCCCTAGGGGTCCTGATCAAAAAGGGGCATCTTAAGCCACTAGAGCCTCGCCCTCTACCCGATCCTCTCCCCTCGAGACATAACCCAGCCAAATATTGTGCTTTTCACTAGTAGCACGATCATGACACTGATCAATGCTATAGGCTGCGTCATTAGATTCAAGATCTCATTGACAATAAGGTAATAGAACCTCCTCAAAAACCCAACGTCATTAGAAATCCTCTCTCACCAAATAATCAAGTCCCTCCACCCTGGCATGTAAACCTCATCCACACATTGGCCGTCCCTTATAACCCTAGTATATATATCACCCATTCCCACTTACCTAAACTGACATAGTTCATCCCTGAGAGCACAGGCTTGTGCATGATGAACACATCTACACTCCAACCTGAACTCGTGGTGGTGACAGTGGTAGATGAAGGGAGGTTGGCCTTGGTGGAAAATGTTAGTCCGTTGCCCGAGGGCTCTAAGGACTTATCTGAAGAAGTGTACAACCCATACTGCTATATTGTGCCAATCAATCAAGCTAAGCCAGAAGTGGTGTTGCTGGCTGGGATGGAGGTCAGTGTAGTTTGCGAGGATAGCCCAAGTCAGGGATTAGATGATCTGGCTGACCTAGAGGAGGACATAGACAATTTGCAGTTCTTTGATGAGCAAGATCAAGGGGACGTGCATATTGATTGGTTTGATCTGAACGGGTGACAGACAATTCTAGGTGGTTAAGTGATGAACCCGATAGAGATGAGGAAACTGAATTGAAGCCAGAAGAACAGAAAGCAGGAATCGTTGCAATGGCCGAAATGGCCGATGAGAAGAGTAAACTATTGAAAAACATCAGTGTAGAACAATTGGCTCTGGAATTGGGCATTGTTAGTGTTGTATATACAGAGCAAGAAGCCACACTGAAGCGTTTTGAGCAAGAAATGGGTGAAAACAACTGGAGAGCTGGAAAAGCCCAACACCCTACGA
>NW_021024666.1:381773-395007 GCF_004153795.1 Camellia sinensis
AACAAAATCCACGTACACACAAAACGTAACACTTTCTAATGGAAACACTGTAAAAAATTCTTATGAATACTTTTTCCTATAATCATAAGCTTTCTAAAAAACTTCTTAGTGTACTTTTTCCAAGTAACACTCCCCGATCAATGTAGTTTAAACGTAACACTTTAAATGTTAACATACACATAAATATTAAACAATTATTTAGTGTAACTTTTTCCCAAACGTCAACAATGTAAAAACTCCCC
Source organism: Camellia sinensis (assembly GCF_004153795.1). Lineage (NCBI taxonomy): Eukaryota > Viridiplantae > Streptophyta > Magnoliopsida > Ericales > Theaceae > Camellia > Camellia sinensis. The sequence continues at coordinate 382,016 of NW_021024666.1, forward strand.
AAAATATATCTATTGTTACTTTTTCCAACGTAACACCCCTCTTCAATTAACATACAAAAAAACTTTTTAGGTAATTTATTCAACATAACACTCCAATCAATTGTAATTCGAAATTGTAATACTTCAATGAACATACACAAAAGTCATAAAAAACTCACTTAATTGTATTCTCTCAAACATAATAAACTAACATAAATCAAAAAAAAATAGCTTCTAGTATTAAGCTTTTTTTTCAAATGTAACACTTACAGCGATTCTGGTTTTAAACTGATCAGTTGATGTTTTTTGGATCCTGGTTTTCATTGTCCTCATATAGTTACTATGTCTGGTTTCACCTTCTATTGAGTTTGGCTGTAAGTAGATTATAGATTGATGTTTAGGAATAGGTTGGTAGATATAGATTGAGATAAAACCAAACTATGTTTGCCTAGATTTGGCTTTTTGCACTGGTGTCTCTTCTTGTGCTCGACCGGTAGTTGTAAACTCTTAGTACTTTTGTAGGCCTTGAGATATCTAGTAGTTGGTATTCTTCGCTCGAGTGACACTTTCTTGCGCTCAAACGATGTTGGCTCGAGCGAGCTTTGTTGTTAAGCTCGTGGGCGGTCTTTCTTTTGCAAACTTCTAGGAGTTTGTATTCTTCACTTTGAGCAGTAATTCATCGCGCTCGATAGAACACACTACAAAAAAATCAGAGCTTTTGCGACGGTTGTAAACGTCACAAATGGTGTGTATGTCGTCGCAAGGACTTTTTTTGACTGAGTAGCGGGAAAATAGAGCGGTGGCGGAAGAGGGCATGAGCAAAAGGTATTTGCGACGGTTATAAAACCATCGCTTTCTTGCAGTGATGGTAAATCAATGGTTTTTGTGACCGCTTAGCCTGACCAAAAAAAAATGGAAAAACATCTCTTTTAGGACGGTTTAAGTGCCGTCACCAAAAACTTTTTTGGAGATGGTAGTTTAACATCGCAGAAAAGTATTATTAGCAACTGTCTATAAACGTAGCAAAAAAAATAGAATTAAATCAATAATATATTCGCAACAATTTTAAATCGTCGCTAAAGAGGGCACTAATATGTATAGGCAATAGGTTAACCCATCCATAATAAAATGCAAGGAAATGATCATTCCATTCAGCGGTTCGGTATATTACTGTTGGAATTTTTTTTTCCATAAAAATAAATATATATTTATTTAATTCATTCCATGTACAAATTATTAATACACATTTTTTTCATAAAATGAATATATATTTTTCTAATTCATTCCCTGTACAAATTGTTTAAACACACTCCAAACTCACATTCACATTCACATTCACAAATCATATATACGAATAATGATATATATATGTACCCTTGTAATGATTACCATGCCAACCAAACATATTTGCAAAAATGTACAAAACATCCTTCAACAATACAATTATATTTTTTGATAATTCAAAAACTCAAATTTATATCTAAAGCAAAATCAAAGTATCGACAATACAGATAAAAAACATATAATATTAACAACTTTGTTTAGATATCAACAAATAAGCTCCAAGTATCAATATGCGAAGATATTATCACGTACTCAAAATAGTAGCATCTGCGAAAAATAAACAAAATATATATTATTTAATATATAATTAATTCAAGCTTACAAAATATTTAAAAATTGATATTTATTTCATGAAACAAATAAATAAATAAAATTGTAATATATACATAAATCACATGCCATACATTTTATCTGCCAAGAGTTTCTCCAATTGTTCTTCGAAAAAGAATTTTTAAAGGACAAGTTTTCATAATGGAAATTATGATTTTAGAATCCCATTTTTTTCTTAGAAGTCATTTGTGCCTAGTTAGTCGTATGTGTTAACTTTTGTTGTCACGCACCTGAAATAATTCGACAAGGAACTACGATATAACTGTTCACATCAACTCACTTCAAATAAGATATTAACGAATCATTTACATATAGTTCCAAATGTTACAAATATCACTTACATGCCATTATACATTTATTTACAACTAGTACATGAACCGATAGCATGCAAAAGAAATATTAATTACAACAAATAGGGCCTCAAGGGCTTACAAGTTCACAAGGCAATAGCCCGGTTACATATAATGGTCTCTCGGACCCAAACATTTAGCCTTGGCTTACAACAATATCACAAAACAAAATAAGAGTCAAACTACTCTTCTTCAAACATCTCCACGCCTTAGCTTGGCGAGGTGACCACATCTTTACCTGCACCCATTCAATAGGGGTGAGCATAAAGCCCAGTGGAGATTCCCCACAAAGTATATACAGTTATGCCAATACATCAACGTTAAAAATACATATGTAATGCCATGCAAGTGCGATGTTGAAGGAAAATTTTATCTCAATGCACTATTTCAAAATCACCATGTTCTCAACAATATTCATTGCACTATTTTGAAACCACCATGTTCTCAATGATATGCAATACAATCTCATCAATTTCAAACTTTCAATATTTAAAAAGAGGGTAAATACGACACTGGTAATCCCTAGGCTGGCGTCTGCAAGTAGGCTCTACAAGCACTACCAAACTATCATTTTTATCGGTATTAACCGGAAGGTTCGACACCTATCCGTGCGGCTTTCGGGTTTTAACCTGGACATCAGGACAAACTAACAAATTCAACTACACCCCCTATCCGGACTTACCACTGTATTTACCCATAAACATTTCTATTAGTTCTTATTACAACATTATTTTTTTTTGAAATAAATGTCATCAATCGAAATTTTACAATGCAAAATTAATAATTGAGTGAATATGCAATGCAATGATTTTCCATAACTCAAAACATTCTCATTTTCTTTCTTCATAGTATATTATAAAATAACATATATACTTCAACTCATGGCAATTCCCGCAATCCATGGCACATACCAATTTCCCATTCCTCAATCATGCATGCTCACGTATTACATAATAACTTCATGATAATTTCTCGTTTTTCCAAGTCTCTAGAATAACATCAACAATCATATTTCCATTTCACTTCTTATCACTCTTTCCCAAGATAACCATATGTTATCTACACTTAGCCACAATTCCACTTTCACAATTCTTAGCAATATATCTCACTATTATAACATGTAATGTTTTATCAAACATTAATTCCCATGATCCCTAATGCCACACAATTATATCTCATAGTAATATATGCTTTATACTAATACACAACAATAAATTCTTGACAATTTTATCATATCCTTAATCATTTGTTTTTTTTTCTAAAAAAGTTCTCCATTCCATGTGTCAAAACTTTCCATCTTTTTGCAATCACATTATGAAATCTACATACATTCATCTCTATTCAATAAAAGGAGAAATTTCATGGACCTTTCTAAGTTTTTCTCAAAAATCCGCAAATTCTAGGGTTTTTCCTCAAGCCAAACACTCTAATTCTTGGTGAAAAACACTCATCAAAACATTTTTCTTAGATCAACAAAATGGAACCCTCAAAGACTGACCAACATTTGGAAAGTTTAAAGAAAAACCCATTATAAGGAAACTCTCTATATTTTTTTAAATCACAGAGTTAAATCATCAACTTGAAGAAACCCTTGGATCATCATCAAAATAGCAAAACTTATATATATACTCAATAAATCCCTACCTTAAAGCTTGATGAAGAAAGATGAGTTGAAACCCTGCCTCAAAGATGAGAAAAACTTTGGATCTCCAACACCAAGTAAAGCCCTAGCTTTGGATTTTCCAGATTGAGAGAAAGATGATGAAGATCTTACCCCAAATTTGCAAAATCAAGTGTATAGAGTTAGGAGGTTTTCTGAGAAGAAAAGGGGAGAAATATATGTTTAGAGTGAGAGAGATAGGTATAAACGGTGAGACATTCGGGCCAAAATGTTATATAAAAACAGAGCTCGGACTGCCCGTTTGGCCGCTCGTGCGGCCTTCTCCACCGCTCGAGCGCCCCACCTTGACCGCTTGTGTGGTCCATTTTCTCTGCTCATAGCGTTGATTTCAAAATCAAAATTTCTGGGTCTCAAACTTGGCCGTCGTGCGCCCCTCCCACCACTCGTGCGGTACAATTCCGCAAGTCGGCCTAGGGCCCCGCACGTGCGGTCCTTGCCAACAACCAAATGTTTTCAAACTTCGTCCCGGCACCCCAACCTTACCCGTGCACCCTCCGCGACAAACACAAAATTCAACATCGAAGAAAAGAATTTGGAAACCATTTCCGAACACTTCAATTCAACAAGAATAAAAGAGAATGAAGCGGAGGAAAGAAAGAATAAAAGAGAAAACAAGACCCGGTCGTCACAACTCGCCACCATAGGAAATTTCGTCCCTGTAGACGCGCCGCGGAGGGGGACCTCGCTGCTACAGTTCGGACTCGCGATTTTGTTGTCGCGGTCTTAATCTTGAACCAAAGAGTCCAAATCCGGCAAATCGTTTTGAGAAATAGAATTTTTGAAAAGAAGTGCCAAACATGGACTGTTTTGCAGATACAAAGTCGCCACCTAAATATTTTAAATGGGGAAATTAGGAAACCCTGACTCGTGCCGAAGGCCACGTGTCCGTCATCACCAAAGTTTGCCTCGGCTCAGGAACTTGGGTACGATCGGGGAAGGTCAGCTATGAGCACCCCTCTCACCCGGTCTGAAGACCGGCCTCTACTAACCGTGATATCCAATTTGAAAACGTTATGTGTTCTTAAACCAGTTATTAGCCTAGAATTACTATGTTGTGCGCGCAGCGAACAAGTATAGACCAAATCGCCCAAATTGGAACAAAAACTTTCATGTTTGTTTTGAAAATGGTTGCTACTCGCAAGTAGGCTAAAATGCGGATTTTGCCACCTCAAGTGGGCTTTTAGAAAAGATGATTTTGCCACTATCTAGTGGGATTAAAACTCACAGTTTTAATGCATTATTCCAATTTAGGTAATTCAACCTCCATCCACAGGCATTCAAGCATTATATCACATAAGCAACTAGCCCTCATGGTAATCATACTATCATGGCAACATTCACACGCATGCGATATGCTAAAGCATAAAAGCTTACCTATACTCCGTGCCAAAATAGTAAAACTAGTTAGCAAAATGTGCGTGTCCTAGTTCATGTTAAATTGCCTAATGCAAACACATACAAGATGCAATTTAGATAGGCTCGTTAACCTAAGCATGGCATATGTAATGCGATCAATTATCACATATTTGATTTGTAAATTGAAGTACAAATGCAGTTAGCGTGATGTACCGAGCCTAATACATGCGTACAAATGCATGAAATGCACGCATGCATGCATAAGGTATGCTGAATTTAAACATGCCCTAATCTACCATCGTAAGCAGGTAAATAAAGGAAGGAAGACGTAGGTTGGAAGACATACACACACTCACACACACTTATTACAGATTTGCCCTCACTTGGAGGGCCCAAATAAATATTACAGTCCCAAATAATAAACAAATAAAATTATTACAGAATTTCTAATTTATTAAAAGAAAGGATGCAAAAGAAAAAGGAGGGTGGCCACAGCCTCTGCCTCGGGTGCGCAGATGATGCATGCTCGGAACTCGGCTCGCCCGAAAAACCGTACCGTACCCTGCACTTCTGTTTGTATGCCTTATCTCTCTGAAAATTGCCAAAGTCTTGGAGTAGGTTCCTTACACACTGCAGAGCCACCGGCCAGACAGAATTCCTACCGGCACTCCAGAATTTTCCATCGGCTGTCGAATTGATAGTCGGCACTAAAAAAATTGCCGGCCGGCACTGAATTCGCCGGTCGGCAGAAACTCCTGCAGAAACAGTTTTGACAGCAAACAGAGAATAGACAGTGCATGGCATGGGGCTTTCAGGCACATGTAAGCATGGTCCATACTTGCTATCATGTTTTGAACTCAAGGAAGCATGATCTTCAATCCTCGAGCCATCAATGGTGCATGATAGCCAAGGGATCAAATTTGCCACTTGATTAAGGATGCATGCAACAAACAAAATGAGATCCGAAGCCTTTTCATGTCGAAGTCAAAGGCCCCGGTGACCGAGAATCAAGTGTACATTACATCACTTGAAGTATGAATGCCCCTTGATCCCACGCTTGGTTCCACACTTGGTTTGACACCCCAAACCAAGCAATGCAATGCATGTTGTGCAAACATGGTTCAAATGCAACATGATGCCAATTATTCAAGTCATGGCAAATGTTATGGAACTATCATGACAAATATGCAATGCTAAGCATGCAAGGTGCAAGATATGATGGCAAATATGGACCGATTTGACAATGGGATTAATATACTATAAGGCTTAATGAAGTAACCATGCAACAAACATGGAACAAGCATGCAATGGGGCCTTAAGGTGATAAAGGTGCAGGCCTTAATTCACCTCAAAACAGCACCAAAAGTGCTCAAAATGATGGGCAAACTCTCATGTCAACATGCAAGCCAATAGACCCAAGGCTAAGGCACCAAAAGGGTCACTTCATTTCCAACAACAAGACCAAATCATGGCATGGTTTAGACTAGTAAAAACAGAGTTTTTGCAGACAAAATAGGACCCCAAACCCTCCCAACATGGCGGCTAAAATGACTCCAAAGGAGTGTATGCACCAAGGTTCAAATGTAGGCATAAAAGGGCGCAGCCTCAAGGCACAAAAGAGATCATAAATGCAAGCTTGCAAACATGATTTAGGGACTGAAATAACATGGCAAACAACTTCAACTCATTCAAGTGGACCAACTAAGGCATGCTTGTGACTCATATACTTGAGGGCTCACAAGCCAAAATGCATAGCAACCGTATCAAACATGTCAAACATGGCCAAATGGATAACCAACAGACTTTAAGCATGGAAAAATAGTGCTAACATCTTCATGGAACCAAGCCAACACATGCAAAAATCATGGCCTAATCATGAGATGCACTTCTAAGCAAAATGGAGCAATACAAAGCAAGTACTACAAGCATACAAGAAGGCACAAATCTGGCCAAAAACAGAGGTTACATATGACCTAAAACACCTAAAAAAATTCTGAAATGAGGCCAAGAATGATCAAGCACACATGCTACCCTTTTAAGCCCAAAAATCAAGGAAACAAAACAATGAAGGGAGAGGGGTGTCCCTCCCCTATGCAAGACTTCAAACCACCTTTTTTAACACTGAAAATCAACTGGTTTTTAGTGGTGAAAGGACCAAAACACTGAAGTGAACAAAGCCTTACCAAAGAGGCACCAAAATGGACCAAACAAGGCCTAGAAGGGTGAGTTTGCACTCAAACCACAAAACGACCTTAATGAAAGTTCTAAAGCATGAAAAAATAAGCCTTTTTCATGTTATACACAAAAGCTAAATCAACAAGCAAGATAGGTAAAAGACTATTGCAAGTTTGGGGAATATAAAGCAAGATGCTCACCCTTGAAGAACCCTTGAAGAACAAATGGTCTAGCCCTCTTCTTTTGATCAAAATCAGTCCAAAAACTCAAGAATCAACCCCCCAAGTTCCTCAATCTCGGAGTAAGGTGTAATAGTGTGTGTAATGGTGCAAAAGTAAGGTAAAAACCACCTTTAGGCCAAGGAAACACACACAAAGGAGGGGAGAGAGTGAGATATAGAGATAGAGTGTATCTATATCTCAAAGCTCTGGTTTTTTGTTCCAAAATTCTAACCTAGATCAAAGAGGAAGACCCCACCTCTTATAAGGCTCCCTCTTGCAAAGCTTATACAACAAGCTTGCTTAGAGGGAGATCCCTCCATAGGCAGAGTTGGTGCCAGCTATCACAGCTGGCACAAAATATCTCCATAAAGTGGATGAACAGTGGTCGGCTGCCCAAAAAAGTTGTTTCGACAAAAAATAGTGCCGACCGGCAACAAACTATGCCGACCGGCAATAAAATGTGCCTACCGGCAACAAATAGTGCAGATGGAAGCAAAAGACCAGCCGGTGGCCTCTAGCCACTGCCGGTGGTGTGTGGGGATGCCTCACAAGGCATTCCCTGCCCTTCCAAGGCAAAACACAAGTGTTTGGTATGAAACCAGACACTAAACGGTCAAGTTCGGAGATCCTGAGGTAGGGCGCGCGAGCCGAAACCTCCGGGAACTCTAAACGAACACATACATGAATAATCACCGAGTGTTCCAAGCGGTGACGTCCAAGTTTCGAGGACGGTCAAAAATGAGGTGTCTACAGTTGCCCCTCTTTGACAGAACTCGAAAGTCATAACAATGACGGGAGTGAATGTCAAAGCCCAGAGACGACCCATTTTTGACAAGGCCGAAGACTTAGACAAACATGCAAGACAATCAAGATATGCGCCCGAAGGTAGGGGCAAAGTGCAAGACAATGCACGAAGCCGAGCATAACTTATGATCATGCAAAGAAAGCTGTAACGAAGCATACATGCGACAATTTTAAGCTATTATACACCAAACTACACTACAATGCAGAAAGGATGTAAGACAATTATGCAATTCTCAATACTTCTCGCTCGGAGGATACAATACCTGTGCAGTTCGTCTGGTTGCACCAGCCTCAAATGAACCGTACTTACAATATTGTGCCTGCAAAGAAAACAAAATTAACAGGTACGATATTGTTAACAACATGCACAGACAGCATACTTGAAATGCGTGACAGCGCAAAGCAAGTGGGGAGCATAACAATGCTGTGAAAATACAAACATGTAGGTGGAGCATGCGGTCTACGCAATCAAAACATGCGGTCTACGCAGGTAATGAAATTAAAATAATCATGCGGTCTACGCAATCAAAACATGCGGTCTACGCAGGCAATGAAATTAATATGGGGTCTACCCAAACGAAACATGCGGTCTACGCAGGTAATGATATAAAACAATCATGCGGTCTACGCGAGCAAAACATGCGGTCTACGCAAGTAATGAAATTGAACAATGATGCGGTCTACGCAATCAAAGCATGCGGTCTACGCAAGTAAAGAAATTAATAAAGATGCGGTCTACGCAATCAAAACATGCGGTCTACGCGGGTAATGAAATTGAACAATGACGCGGTCTACGCAATCAAAACATGCGGTCTACGCAGGTAATAAAGATGCGGTCTACGCAATCAAAACATGCGGTCTACGCAGGTAATGAAGTTAAAGAAAGATGCGGTCTACGCAAGTAATGAAAGGTATTGTTACACAACATGATTGAAATAATTTGAGGAATTCACAAGGCATGAAAAGGATACAGGGCGGGACATTCTTCGCACGCATCGAGCATTGTTCGCAGAAGTTGTGGCCTAGGGTCAACTCGAAGGTTCACATTTCAAAAGTGCGCATCCTCACATGGTTTAAAGTAACGAAGGTGCGCAAACGCGTCGTTGACCCGAACAAAGGTACGGAAGGCGCGTTGACCGCAAGGGGAGTTTTACTGGCATCAATTCTGATACTTTGCTTCCATGTCACTCTATGCTTTACTTTCCTTTTTACTAGTAATTTAAGCACATTGCACTGCCTCGGGCAGGTTTTATTCTTTTTCAAAGTCACATATTTTGCAAAACACGTGATGGGAATGAAACAATCCATTTTGTTCAAAAGATGTTGCATTTGTAAACTTCCTATGCATCGCACCGCAAGGTATCACACCACAATGTGAACGAAATTGAACTCATTTTGGAAATTTGCATCGTAATAATCAGGTAGTGAACCGACTTGCAACTCGATAAGCAAAACAAAGACATAATATAACCAAACAAGCATGAGTACAACTCGATAAACAAATCAAAAGTTCAAAGAGGGTGAAATACAACTCGATAAGCAAATGCATAATAACTTGTCAATCGGACAGGCGTGCCCTCGCAAGAATCGATCGTCAGGGAGGGGTTGGAGGTGGTGAAGTTCCCCAGTGCCTAGCATAAACAGCTTAGGAAACCATAAGGAAGCTCATCGGCTTGGGGCAGAGACCACCGGCTACAAGGAATAGCTACCGGCCATAAAATTGCCTTGTCGGCAAACTATTAGGGCCGGTCGGCAAACAGTTTGGCCGGCCGGCACTAAATGAGGGGATCAGCAGAATGTTGACACCTGTCCCCCACTCAACCTTATCTCCTACAAAAGATCCCAACTTCGTAGTTTTTCTCATTTTCACACTGATTTGCTCCAATGGAAGAGTTTCTTGCTCAAAACCTCACAGCTTGGATTGCTAGCTTGGATGGCTCGGAAAAAGTGAATTTACGGGGTTTTGGCATAAATGCACTATTCACTCTGGGTCGCACCCCCTTGTACTTCCCGTTTCTTCATGTCACGGCAAGGTTTTGGAATCCGATGACACATGTCTTTAGCTTCGCCGGGCAAGAGATATGTCCTACCTTTGAAGACTTTCGAGCCTTAATGGAGTCCGAGCGGGACGAGGAGCTCCTGCCCCAACTTAATTTTGGTCATGCCCAATCCTTAGGGCGCATGTGTGGACTCAGCATGCGTGACACTCGGTCCCTGATTTGTGACGGGATGCTGGACATTCCGAGTTTGGCCAATCGATTTTCTGATGCTGGTGATCGCAACAACCATCACTGGCAAGGCTTCCGGCGACACGCCCTCTGTTTGTGCATGCTGTCCGGCTGATCGAGGTTGCCCAAGGCTTGAGGGAGGGCAAGAGTTGTATTGCTATGACTCTGGCCGAAACGTTAATGGGCTTAGACGCCTTTTATCGCCATGAGACGACCAGATTAGCAGGAAGTCCACTACTACTACAGGTAATGTTTCCCACCCAATCTCGCATTTATGTTTTGCTTACATCACTCGGCCCTCAAGCTCGGTCTTTTCTCACAAAACCCCATCGTTACTTTTCTCTCATCGTACATCTCTCTATTCTTTACTCTCTCATTTTTCATCCCTTCCCAGGTATGGTTGATGGACAAACTGCAGGTTGTGGACTCTTGCCCAGCATATTCAGCTCGCGGCTACTTCTTCCAGCACCGTCTAGTCAATGCCTTGGATAAGGGATGGTGGTTCACTTGGATGTGCCGTTTGTCCGCAGACCGTACTGTTTGGCGGTGCCCTTGGCTGAACCTCCCGGCAATGAGTTACAACATGCCCCGACAGACTGGGATTCAATTGGTTGGTCTCACTCACTGTGTATTCTATTTCCCATTTCGGATTCGACGCCAATTTGGCCATGATCAGACCTGCCCGCCAGAGGAGATAGAGTATCCTGCTGCATTCCCGACCCGAGGCGGACAGCTTGCTTGGCAAGCCACCGCATGGAGGATGAGAGAACTCCTGGCCCCCACTCTTACTTTCAGTTGCACTTTGTCTGACGAGTGCGTGGATTGGCTTAACGAAGAAGCACAGATTGGGCCTAGCTTGGCATCAGAGGCTTCGACCAGCTCTGGGAGGGGGCGCAGGAACACCTGACTTGACTATGCCCCAGATTTATTGCTTTATTAGTACTTCCAAGTTTTCTTCATGAATGTAATAAAAAGCAACTTCAATTGTATGCAAGAGCAGGAGAACTCTGTTTTGAAATCAATGAAATTGAAAGTTGTGGTACTGAAAATTTTCCGTTTGGTCCAAAAATGGTCAAAGTTGTAAAAGATTATTTGAACGAAATCATTTTGTTAAAACTTCTCAAAAACATTTTTGATGTGGATCAGAACTGGACACGCCTGAGATTTGTCACTGAGATGCACAACCCTAGATCCCCGTAACTGGAAAGTTGCCCCTAGTCTGAAGAGCGCCGCAGCACTGCACAATAATAGAAAGTTGCCCCTAGTCTGAGTAGCACTGTACTGGGGATTCCAACGAATGCTGATAGACAAAGATGACTGAGATGATCAAATGGACAAAGTTGATCGGGGAAATGTTATGGCTGAACTTCAGGATGAAGCTGCCTACGTATCCCAAGGATGGGAATCAAGCCTTACGTAGTTCCGGCTTAGGTTCGCTCGAGTATTTTCACTCTCCTTTTGCGCTCTAACATTTGCCAAGGCCGCCCTTTGCGGGTTTTCAGCCTTGCGAGCTCAGTTTTTATATTTTCTAATTTTTTGTACTCTGACTTTTGCCTAGGTCGCCCTTTCGGGTTTTCGGCCTAGCGAGCCTCTCAAGGGTAGTATTTCTTCAACTTGTCCATGTTGATCGGTTGGGAGAATTCCAAGCCATCTAAGTCCATCAAAACCACAGCTCCGCCTGACCAGATAGCTTTGATGATGTAGGGACCAGTCCAATTGGGTCTGAACATGCGCCTCGGGTCGTGGATGGGAGCTCGGTTGTCTTTGAGCACCAAATCCCCTTCCTTTAGATTTCTGGACTTAACCTTCTTGTTAAAAGCCCGCGCAATTCTGCGTTGATAACTTTGGACGTGGTACAGTGCTTTCAGCCTTCTCTCGTCAAAGAGCATGAGTTCCTCAAACCTGCTCTGCTGACAATCTGCATCAGCTATCTGACACTCAGCCAATACCCATAAAGACGGAACTTCAATTTCAATAGGTAGAACAGCCTCCATTCCATAAACTAACGAATACGGAGTCGCTCCGGTAGAAGTTCTAATTGAAGTCCTGTAGCCCCACAGAGCAAAAGGCAACTTATCTGGCCAATCTCGATAGGTCTCAACCATTTTCCGCAGTATATGCTTGATGTTCTGGTTGGCGGCCTCAACTGCTCCATTGGTTTGCGGCCGATACGTAGATGACTTATGAAAAGCCACGTTATACTTTTCCAACAAGTCGACCACTTCTTTCTTAAAGTGGGATCCATTATCCGAAATAATCTCATTTGGCACCCCGTAGCGACAAATAATGTTGTTTCTGATGAACTTTGCGACGTGCGACGCCGTATGATTGGCCTGACCCACTTTGTAGAAATAATCTATCGCTAACCAGGATATACTTCATGTCCGTTCGACCCCTTCGGGGTAACAGCTCCGTCAACATCAATTCCCAACGGAAAATGGCCACGGGACGTCATGTTGTACAGCTTGGATGGTGGGATGTTCATACGGTTTGCATGGATCTGCATTTGTGGCATGCCGAACAA
>NW_021024666.1:405435-456790 GCF_004153795.1 Camellia sinensis
CCTGTTCTCGATGGTCACCACAGGCAAAACATAAGTGTTCGGTGTTCGGTGTGAAACCAGACACTAAACGGTCAAGTTCGGAGATCCTGAGGCAGGGCGCGCGAGCCGAAACCTCCGGGAACTCTAAACGAACACATACATGAATAATCACCGAGTGTTCCAAGCGGTGACGTCCAAGTCTCGAGGACGGTCAAAAATGGGGTGTCTACAGTCCCCGAAATTTAGACAAACTAATCAAACAAGGATTTTACCACTCATAACCACCCCAACAACATTCTCAAATCACAACATCTATGTTCAACCAACATTTAGCATTCTTCTCACCATTATCTCATCCAAACACATTTGCTCAAGTTAGAATGAAATAAAACATCTATAGTCAAATATCATTTCTTCACAATACCATGCTTGAATTAACAATGCACGCAACACAAGTGATTAACAATTTAACATTCTCCTCTTCAACATTATGGACATTACAATTAAAACAAAACAACTAAACGAGCTCAAATAAACCCGGATACTTGGAGTGGACCCCCGCTTCCCGTTCCAAAGTCGCTTCCTAAGTATTGACACCTGAAACACATAATGAACCCCCGAAAGTTGTGGCAGTAAAGCTAACCGGTATGCCACTTCCCCGATCCTCTCCAATAACTCGATGGTCCTAATGAACCTCGGAGACCACTAACCACTCGTAGACGCGCCCCTGTGGGCTTCATGCTACAGTTCGGACTCAAATGTCACAGTTCTTTAATCTGATCTCGCAAAGTACAATGCAAGATTGATAAATCACCAAAGAGTCTAAATCCGGCAAATCGTTTTGGAAAATTAATTTTTGTAAAGAAGTGCCAAACATGGACTGCTTTTCCAGATACAGAGTCACCACCTAAATGTTTTATTTTGGGGGAAATTTAGGAAACCCTGACTCGTTGCCTAAGGCCACGTGTCCGTCATCACCAACGTTGCCTCAGCTCGGGAACTTGGGTACGATTGGGGAAGGTCATCTATGAGCACCCCCGCTCGCCCGATCAAAGATCGACATGTACTAAACATGATATCTTGTTTTTGAAAACACATGCATTTTTATTCCGGTTAATTAGGTAGTCTTACTATGTGATGCGCATAGCAAACAAGTATAGACTAGATTGCCTAATTTGGAACAAAGCATCACATATCCGTTTGTTTTGGAAATAGTTTGAAGTTTGCTACTCGCAAGTAGGCTAAAACATGGATTTCAATGAATTGTTCCAATTCAAGTAATCCAACCTTCACCCACAGGCATTCAGACAGTTATATCAACTAAGCAGTTAGCCTCATGGCAAGCATGCTTTCCTGGCCATCAATAACACACATGCAGTATGCTAAGGCGTAAACACTTACCTAGTGCTCCGAGCCAAGACAAAAACTAATTAGTAATCAATGCACGATCCTAGTTCATGTTAAGATGGCTAATGAAACACATGCAAAATGCAACTAGAAATAGGCTCGGCTATTCTAAGATGGCGTGTGAAATGCAACAACTAATACATGTACTCAACTTAGATTTGAAATACAATGCAGTTAGTTATGATACGTCGAGCTCGGTGCATGCAAGATAGATGAATGGATGCAAACATGCAAGCATAAGTATGCTAATTGAAACATGACCTAGAACTAACCATCGTAAGCGGTTAAGTAAAAGCGAGAAAGACGTGAGGTTGGAAGACATTCACACACTCACGCACACTTATTACAAAGTTCGCCCTCTCGACGGAGGGTCCGAATAAATAATACAAATTGACTAATTAACTAACTAACTAGCAAATTAAATATTACACAATACTTAACTAATTAAACAAATTAATTAAGCTATTAAAGCGGTAAAGAGGCCTCGGGAAGAGGGACAAATGCATGCATGCTCAGCTCCGCTCGAAAATCCATTGCCATGCTACATATTGCCTCTGTTTGCGCTGCTCTGTTCCCCTGAAGACTACACAAGTCTTTGTGATGCTCCAAAATCACTTCATGTACACTGTGAGAGGCCATCGGCCAAGAGGAATGGTCACCGACCAAGGGGAACTGGTTATCGACCAAAAATGGGGCGGTCGGCCAAGAATGTGTAGCCGACTGGCACTGAAGATGACCGGCCGGCCATATCTTCCTGCAGAATGCTGTTTTGCTGCAGCAGAGGACAAACAGAGCATGGCAATGCATTTTCAAGGCAATGTGTGCACGACCACCCTCCCTACCATGTTTGAGACTCAAAGGGGTGTAGTCCTTGACCCTCGGGCCATCAATCACGCATTTCAATGCATGATGGCCAAAGAAGCCAAGTGTGCAAATCAATATGGAATGAATGCACAAAAATAACATGAATGCCTCACACTCTATCATGTTGGATCAAGAGCATTGGCAACTAAGGATTGAGGGACGTTTCGTCACTTCAAGTACAAATGTTCCTCGCTCCTCGTGTTTGGTTTGACACCCCTAACCAAACACAATGCAATGCATGTATGCCAAATACAATGCAACATTGAAAAGCAATGTCATGCAACCTAAACATGCCAAATGTGATAGGGCTTTAAGTATGCACACAAAGCTAAAATGACAAATATGCCAAGTGTAATGCAACCTAAACATGCAAATATGCAATGTAATAAGTATGCAACAACAATGTTCATAACAAGCATGTAACAACATGCAATCTAGCAAGCGTGGACCAACATGCAACATGACAAATATACAACAACGTGCAAGGATAGACTTAAACCAAGATGGACGGACCTCAGCCATGCCTAACTCATTGGCCAAAATGGTGAAGTGATAGAATGAAGTGCACAATGAGCATGTACATCCAATGGTCCAAAAGTTAAGGCATAAGGTCACAATACCCAAACATGAGCGAGAAGTGACAATCATGATAGTATGATGACGCCATAAGCTCTGAAATCATGTCAAGAGTGATGCCAAATCAAACACATAACACAAGCAAGGCATGCTAATGGACTTAAAGCTCAAGGCTAGCTAAGGGACTTGAACCATGGCCATATCAACCAAGCCCCAAAGGACCAAGGTGACCCACCCAAGGTAGGCCAAAACAAGGCTAGAACATGCATGGGATGAGACCAAAACATGCTAGAAAGGTGAGCACAAAGCAAGACGAATACAAGGCCAAAAGGGGGAATTGCACTACACCTATTACAACCCAACATGGCAAGACTTAACCAAGGAAAATCAAAGCTATGATATGTCAAAATAATCCCAAATACCCACTTAGATGGCATCTCGAAGGCGTAGGCATGATGGCATACATAATGACACATTCATGAGGCATAAAACCAAAACACTTTAAAGCATCAAAGGAGCAATAAGTGCAAGCATGTGAGCATAAAACATGGACTGAAATAACATAAAAAAAGTGACTCCAAATCTCTAAAATGGCCAAAGCAAAACATGTTAGTGACTTGGACTCTCGAAGCTTGCAAGCTAAAATGCATGGTGGCTATACAAAGCATTGCACACATGATCCAAACAACACCAAACAAAGCTCGAGCATAGTAAAACATGACTAAAAGCTCCTTTGATTTGAGCCAAAGTAGGAAAGCATGATGGTCCAAATGCACAATGCATGTCAAGACAAATAAGAGGATTGCAAGACAAGTGTATGGTGCATGCGAGAGACCACTAAACCAACTTCAAACAGAGGTATATCATGCCAAGATAACATTGAAAACTTGCTGAAATGGGGCCAAAACATGCTATGCAAACATGCTAACATTATGAGCCAATAACACAAGCATATGAGACACAAGGAGAGGGGGGTGTCCCTCCCCTATTCAAGACATCAAAACTACTTCTCCACCACTGAAAATCCTCTGGATTTCAGTGGTGAGAAGGTCAAAATGAGATGATACCAAAGCTCAAAAATAAAGGCACAAAACAATGCCAAACAAGGCCTAAGGGGGGGAAGACAACCCCCAACCAAAAAATGACCTTAAACAATCATCTTAAACACACAAAAATAGAACTTTTTTCAGTTTATAGTTAAGCTTAAAACAATATGCAAATAGGTCTAAAGGCTTAAGACAAAATGGGAAAACAAAAGGTAGTTTGCTCACCCTTGAAGAACACTTCAAGAACACCACTCCAGCAGGTTCCTCTGATCAAAAACAACTCCAAGAACTCTAAAACCAACTCTTTAGCATCTTAGCAACTCAAGGATGGTGTATCACTAGGTGCCTTAGTGCAAAACTATGAACAAAACACACTTTTAATGTAGAGAGAGAGAGAGAGATATAGAGAGAGAGAGGGATATATGAACTCTATATCTATTTTGCTGAACCTCTGAGAAGGGAGGAGAAGCTCCCCTCTTATAGGAATCCAATTCCAAGGCTTCTTGGAGAAGCCAACACAAGGTGCAAATCCTTCCATACACGTGTATGGAGGGGGGGATTATGCATGCCAGCTGTGACAGCTGGCATAAAATATCTGCCAAAAGCAGATGGAAAGGGGTCGGCTCGAAAATATGGCCGATTGACCAACAAAGGTGGCCGATCGACCACAAAAAGTGCCAATTGGCCAACACCTCTGGCCGATGGCAAGAAAAAAAGGGCCGATGGCACAAAGCCTTGGCCGGTGGGTTGAGGAAATGTCCAACAAGCCACCTTCTTCCCTCAAAAGCAAAAAAACACAAGCACGTGGTCCACAACCAAGCACAAAACAACCAATTTGAGAGATCTTGAGGCAAGGCGCGTGGCCGAGACCTCCGGGAACTCAAAATGAACACGAGCATGGATGATCACCGAGTATTCAGACGGTGACGCCCAAGTCTTGAGAACAGTCAAAAATGGGGTGTCTACAGTTGCCCCTCTTTGACAGAACTCGAAAGTCATAAAAATGACAAGAGTGAGTGTCAAAGCCCAAAGACGACCCATTTTCGACAAGGCCAAAGACTTAGACAAACATACAAGATAGCAAGATATGTGCCTACAGGCAGGGGCAAGATGCAAGAGACATGCACGGTGCCGAACATAGCTCATGATCATGTAAAGAAAGCTGTAACGAAGCAAAACATGCAACAGTTTTAAGCAGGCATATACAAATCTAACAACATTACATGCAGAAAGGATGTAAGAGAATTATACAATTCTCGCTACATCTCATGTGGAGAATACAATACCTGTCTGTTTCATCTGGTCACGCCAACTTCAAATGAACCGTACATACAATATCATGCCTGCAAAAGAAAGAAACTTAACAGGTACAATATCGTTAGCAACATGCATAACAATGCAATTTAAAACTGCGTGACAACGCGGGTGAAGGGGAGCATGACGATGCAACCTGAGTGTGACGCATGACAATGCGGAAGGGAGTACGACAATGCGAGGAGGGCATGCATGACAACGCGAGCCGAGTAGGATGCATAACAATGCGATTTGGAACAAGCATAACAATGCTAGGAAGGCATGCATGACAATGCAAACCATGGGATGCATAATAATGCATTTTGAAACAAGCATATCAATGCAAAAAGGGCACAAACACATGTAAGTAAAGCACAAACGATGACATGTACAATGTGTAACAACGTGGAGATAAGCATGAACACATGTAAGTAAAGCACGTGCGACAACGCATACAACGTGTGAAGCAAGAAAAGAAATGTACACATGTAAGTGAAGCATACGCGACAACGTATACATTGTGTAACACAAGGAATAAACACATGTAAGTAAAGCATGCGCACAATGCAAGCAATGTGTAACAACGTGGAGATAAGCATGAACACGTGCAAGTAAAGCACGCGTGCTAATGCATACAATGTGTGAAGCAAGAAAAGCAATGTATACATGTAAGTAAAGCATACGCGACGATGTATACAATGTGTACCGTAAGGAATAAACACATGTAAGTAAAGCATGCGCGACAACGCAAGCAATGTGTAACAACGTGGAGATAAGCATGAACACATGTAAGTAAAGCACGCGCGACAATGCATACAATGTGTGAAGCAAGAAAAGCAATGTACACATGTAAGTAAAGCATACGAGACAACGCAAGCAATGTGTAACGCAAGGAATAAACACATGTAAGTAAAGCATGCGCGACAACGCAAGCAATGGGGTGCATAACAATGCGAGTGAGATGTGCATGACAATGCGAACAAAACGTGCGTGACAACGCATAGAGTGTGTGCATAACAATGCGAGTAACAAGTGCATGACAATGCGAACAAAAGGTCCGTGACAACGTATAGAGGTTGTGCGTCACAATGCAACAACAAAGAGAGGCACATGTTAAACATAATCATGGTAAAGGCATGTTATTCGCGATATGGAGATGCAACTTCAAAACAAGACGAGGCATTGTTCAATGCAAAACGCGTAACGAGCGCGCTTATTACAGTCATAACAAAACATTACTACCTATTCAAAGCAATTTGCGGAACTCGCAAAATACAAAAGGCTATGAGAAAGGATACGCCTTGCGCGCACCGAGCATCGCACGTAGAAGACACGACTCGAGGTCAACACGAAGGCCAGTTAAGCTTCAAAAGTGCACTATCTTGCAGTGTCTTGAGTAATGAAGGTCCCAAACCACATAACTGACTCAAACAAGGGTGTGGGAGGTGCACCGACCACCAGGGGAGGCCACCGGCTATCCATTGGCCACAAAAGGAGCTCATCGGCCAACTATTTAGCCAATCGGCTAACAATTTCGCTGACCGACCAAAAATGGCACTGTCAGGGCAGTTTTGTCCTTTGGCCACGGGTCTTTAAATAAAAGGTTCCAAACCTTATATTTCCACTTCACCCTAGCTCAAAAATCACTCCCCTCTTCCTCTAGGTGATTTCCCAACCTTCGATCCGAGTTTTTGCCGCGTTTTCGAGCCTTTTTCGTTGTTCGATTCAGGAAACCCTTCCCGTTCCGCACACTTTAAACAGAACAAAACTCGGTTTTCAGCGTTTCTTTCTCGATTTCCACCACTTGGGGCTTGTTTCCCCCGAGTTTACCTTGATCTTTGTGCCCTTTTTCGGACTTTGACCTTTCCTCCCATTTTTCACCTTCTCGGGGTTGACTTTTGGGTTGACTTTTCACATTCTCGCCCATTTTCGACACTTTAGGCCATTTTCCCGCACTTTTTGAGATGGTAGACGACATTCCATAGGGTGGGAGTCCTTCGGAGCTGGACATGGACCCCGAGGTCGAGCTCTTGCCTCCGGAGCTTTTCTTGCGTGAGCCAGAGTCACATTTGTCCTACGGTGCTTCTGAGGTACACTCTTCCTTTGTTTCATTTTCTGCAATGTAGAACATATAACTGCAATAGTTAATCCTATTCTTTAACTGCTTAAACCTGATACACTAATACATCATATGTTGTAGTTTACCGCAAGCACACCCGCACCCGACATCTGTATAATCTTGAACACATGCACACACACTGCATTTTCATCAATTTTGAATGCTTTCAAACACATGCACACACACTGCATTTTCAACTGAATAACCCAAACACACTGATAAATCATATGCTATAGTTCATCTGTGAGGGCATCCACGTCCGGCATCTGTATAATCTTGAACACATGCACAAACACTGCATTTTCATCAATTCTGAATGCTTTCAAACACATGTATTTCTAACATTGCTTCGCAACAGTCGGTTTTGAAAACAGGGAGATTCTCATGCCTTCCGGGGGTATGGAAATACCGTTGCCCGTGGTTGGTATATGGAGCTGCTTGATGCGATTCGCCACATTGTCAACCAGGCCGGCTTTGGGACCTTCTGCATGGGACTCTCGCGCCTCACTGCGAGCAAGCCCCTTCTTGCTGCTTTGGTAAAGAGGTGGTGGGACACCACCGACTCCTTCCACCTTTCTGCCACCGGGGACATGACGATGACTCCCTTTGACTTCTCCCTGCTCACAGGCATCGGAGTAGGGGGTGATTCGATCCCCTTCGATACAGATATGGACGAGTGGGACGCCGCTTAGCTATACTTGCTTGGCACTCAGCCACCTCTTGCCCGGCCAGGGTTTGTGAGGTACTCATGGTTCAAGGATCACTTTCGGATCCAGGCGCCTACTACTCGAGAGGAGGAGGAGCAGTATGCTCATGGCTTCATCATGTTCCTACTGGGGACCACGCTCTTCGCCGACCAGACGAACACTATCGCCCTCTACCTATTGAGTGCACTTGTGGATGTGACTAGGATCCGCGGCTACGACTGGGGTGGCGCTGGCCTGGCCACACTTTGTGGATTTATGAGCTCATCGTCTAGCTGCAGCGGACAGTTGCTCGGAGGCTACTGGCGAGCTTGGGAGGTACACCTTCTTTTTCTATTTTACATTTCTGCTTTACATTATCTGTACACTATACACTGCACACATGCAGTCTGCTTCACACTAGTTATATACTGCACACACGGCACACATATAATCTGCTTTACACACTGTACATATTGCACAATACACTTCACATACTGCATAATTTGCTGCCAACTGACTGTACACTGCACACGCTACACGCATGCAATCTGCTTTACACTGACTGTACACTGCACAATACACGATTTTGTGATTTCTGCTTTATTCTACATTCTGAGATTTCTGCTTTATTCTACATTCTGTTTTATCTGATAAGCATACTGATGCTTGCCCTGTTACACTCTGTAGTTGTGGGTATATGCCTACTTCCCGAGGCTTGCCCCAGTGCCAGATGAGGAGGTACCCCTTGGTGTTCCATTCTCTCACCGCTTTGACGTGAGATGCGAGCGGAGGCCACGGGAGCCTTTCATATTCTTCCGCTGATATTTCGACACCATCACCGCCGCAGAGGTATTTTAGAATTTACAGTTCATTTAAGCTTCGCTTTACATTATTCTTTCAATAACAGTAGATAACGAACTGTATATCATTTGCAGATCGCCTGGCAGCCCTGGGCTCCGTTGCCGGACGTGGTAAGGGATCGGTATGTGGGCGCTCAGGAGACTGCGCGATTCAGGATTCTGCTAGAGGGCCCAGTCTGTCGGGCTTGGTATCTGGGCGACCACTTCCTGCACCAGACCTTGGGCTTACCGGAGTAGATAGTCCCGGAGATGCCTCCTACCCACATGAGGCATACTGAGCGGTATACCCTGTCGGAGATGAGGGTGTAAACACCCCATTTTTGACCGTCCTCAAGACTTAGACGTCACCGTTTGAACACTCGGTGATCATCCTTGTTTGTGTTCGTCTTGAGTTCTCAGAGGCCTCGGCTATGCCCCTTGCCTCAGGATCTCCCGGCTCGACTGTTTTGTGTCTGGTTTTGCACCAAACACTTGTGTTTTTGCTTTGGAGAGCAGAGAATGGCTTTTAGGCCATCCCCACACTCCATCGGCCGTGGCTTGAGGCCACCGGCTGTGTTTTGTTGCCATCGGCCAAATGTGTTGGCCGGCCGGCCAATTTGACTGCCGGTCTGCCACTTTGGTGGCCGGCCGGCCAAGTGTGATTTTCAACAGATATCTCTGGAGACAACTGGCAGCTGTCATTCTAGGCCATACCCCAGCCCATACCTGGACGTGGGTGTTCTGAGGAGCTGCGGATTGATACATATCTATATCAATCAAGCTCTCCCACAAAAAAAAAAGGAGAGGAGAGAAAAAAAGAAGGTCAAGAAGAAAGAGGAGGGGTGAGAGAATTTAGGCATTTTTTTTAGAGCTTGAGCTTTAGGGTTAGGGTTTACATATATCCTCTATCTCTATCTCTCTCCCTCTCTTGTGTTTAGTGTGTTTTAGTCTTACTTTTGTGCACAAACACCCACCATCACACCTTTTCTTAGTGGCTGAGGCACCAGAGGTCTTCCCTTGAAGCTTTTGGACTGGTTTGGAACCAAAAAAGCTGCTGGAACATTGTTTGTGAAGAGGGTCTATAAGGGTAAGACTTTTGTCCCTTTTTTTACCCCATTTTTGCAAAGCTTTTTAGCCTATCTTGCATCTATTTTTGAGCTTAGCATATAATGTATAAAAGTCTTGTTTTTGTCTGCTATAAATAGTTTGTTGAGGATGTTTTAAGCTTTGGGGTTGTTTGACCCCTCTTAAGGCTTGTTTGGCCTTTGTTTTGTGCCATTTTGGTTGAGCTCCGGGACCATTGTGTTTGGGCCTCCTCACCACTGAAATCTTGAGAGATTTCAGAGGTGAGGATGGTGCCTTGAGGTCCTAGGAAGGAGAGGGCCACCCCCTCTCCTTGTTGTCCTTGAAAAGGGCTATTTTTGCCTCTTGAGGGAGCATCTAGTTTAAGTGTGTGTTGACCATGCCTTAACTGATTTTTATGCTTATTATGTCATAATATAGCTCTATTTTTAGTTGGTTTAGGTACACCATGCTTGCTTAGCATACATGCCTTGTAATGCCATGTTTAGGCCTTAACATGCTTTAGGTCTTTACCCTTATTTTAGCATGATTTTGGCCAAGCTTTGTGAAGCTTTTGTGTTGATTTTAGCATGCTTAAGCTCTGTTTTTGGTTGTTTTGGTCAACCATCACATGCTTAGTATAGCTACCTTGCATTTTGGCTTGTTAGCCTTAGGTGTGTGGGTATGTAGCATGCTTTACTTGCCTTGTTTCAGTGGTTTGATACTACTTATAGCATCATTTCAGTCCTCATGACATGCTTGTATGCTTGCCTTTGATGCCTCTTTGATGCCTTATGAGGTTGTGCCTTATGCTCCATGTTTGGTCATTGTGCATGCCCTTGAATTTAAGTCATTTAGATGCCATCTAAGTGGTCTTTAGGCTTTGTTTTAATATGTTAAAACTCTATTTTGATCATTTAATTCATGCCATGTTTGGTTTTGCTAAGGGTAGTTCAATACCTCCTTAGCTTGCCTTAAGTACTTGGACCATTATCACATGCTTTGCTTGTTTTGATTACTTGGTTTGGCACCTCTCTTTCATGTAATTTCAGAGCTTATGATACATGCCATATGTCCATGTTTGCCTTCCTTTAAGTGTACTTAAAGGTTGCTTATTTGATGTTCAAATGTTAGCCCATTTGCATGCATGTGTGTGTGTGTATTGGCTATCATTTCCATAGCATTGGCCACTGTTTTAGGCTTGTTTAAGGGCTGCCTAATTTAGTTTAAGTCCACCCCTTTGTATGTTGTTGCATGCTTAGCTTATGACATGTTGTTGCATGTTGAAATGGTGTTGCATTTGGCATGCATTCTCCTCCTTGTTTTGGTTGCTTAACATGCCATATGTTTTGCATGTTTGTGTGTTGGCATTGTGCCTTGTATGCTCATTTAACTTGCATGCTTGTTATATGCCTTGCAGGCTTCCCATATGCTCATGTTGCATGCCTAGTTCACATGCCTAGGTTGCATTACATTAGCATGCATGCCTCACCTCTTGATCAAGCCATGATAGAGGTTGAAGGCTCCCTTGTATGTTTATGTGCATTGCATTTCATTTGAAATCAAAGTGCATACTTGGTTTCTTGAGCCATCACGCATTGAAATGCGCGATTGATGGTCCGAGAATCGAGAGCCATGTCCCTTTGAGTCATAAACATGATAGGAGATATGTTGGTGCATACATTTGCTTGAAATACATTACCATGCCATGTTTTCCCCTTTGCTGCTGTCAAACCAGATTCTGCAGAAAGCTTTGGCCGGTCAGCTTCATAGAGTGCTAATTGACCATCAATGGATGGCCGATAGCTCAACCAGTGGCCGGTGATCATTAATCATAGCCGGTGACCAATTCCTTCAGCCGATGGTGCTTCAAAGCATCCACAGAGCACACTCTGGGATTTTGGCAGTCTTTAGAGGAGTACAGCAGGGCAAAGCAGAGGCAACTTGTGCATGGCAGTGACTTTCTGAGCGGAGCCGAGCGCACATTGCATGGGGCCCTCTTCCCGAGGCTGTTTACTGCTTTCATTAGATTAGTTAATTTGTTAATTAATTAATTGGTCTGTAACATTTAATTAGCTTGTAGGTTAATTACTTTGTGTTATTCTTTCGGTCCCTCCGAGTGAGGGCTAATTTGTAATAAGTGTGCGTGCGTGTGTGCATGTCTTCCAATCCCTCATTTCTTTCTCCCTTTTACTTACCTACTTTGGTGCTTAGCATTAGGGCATGTTTAATTTAGCATACCTTATGCTATGCATGCGTGCATCATTCATCATGTATCGCATGCACCGGGCTCGGCGCATCATACTAACTGCATAAGTATTTCAAATCTAACTTGAATACATGCTACTTATGCATTTTCACATGTCATTTATAGACTAGTCGAGCCTACTCTAGTGACATTCTGTATGCGTTGCATTAGGCATTTAAACATGGACTTGGATCATGCATTGATTGCTAACGAGTTCTTTGTTTTGGCACGGAGTACGATGTAAGTATTTATGCTTTAGCATCTCGCATGAGTGTGAATGTTAACATGACAGAATGCTTGCCATGAGGTTATATGCTTACGTGATATTGCTGCTTGAATGCCTATGGGTGAAGGTTGGATTGTTTGAGTTGGAACAACTTATTGAAATCCGTGTTTTAGCCTACTTGCGAGTAGCAAATTTCAAATTGTTTTTCAAACAAACGAATATGCAATGTTTTGTTCCAATTTAGGCGATTTGGTCTATACTTGTTTGCTGTGCGCATAACATAGTAAATCTAGGCCAATAACCGGAATAAGAACACATAACGTTTTCAAAAACGGATATCACGGTTAGTAGAGGCCGATCTTCAGATCGGGCGAGAGGGGGTGCTCATAGCTAACCTTCCCCAATCGTCCCCAAGCTCCCGAGCCGAGGCAACTTTGGTGATGACGGACACGTGGACTTTGGCACCGAGTCAGGGTTTCCTAAATTCCCCCATAAAAAATATTTAGGTGGCGACTCTGTATCTGGCAAAGCAGTCCATGTTTGGCACTTCTTTTCCACACCCGTGTTGAGAGCAGTTCGCGAGAGCCCTCCCCCGGCGATTCTAATGCAGAGGCAGAGTCTTCTCATGGTGAGGCTGGAGATAGCTCAGATTCAGACCACGGAGCTGGTGGTGGTGATCCTGGACCCTCGTCCAGTAAGAGGACCAGGACCGACTCTTACACTCAAGACCATTGATATTGACCCACACATTTGCTACTTTTCTTTTCTGCTTTGTTCAAACATTTTGTTGCTTTTCTCCCTTTTTTGCTTTACTTTTCTTTTTGCTAGTAGTTTAAAGCACATTGTACTGCCTCAGGCAGGTTTTACTTTCTTCCAAACTATGTACTTTTGCAAAAGACATATGATGAAATGAAACAGCTAGTTTGTTAAAAAAGTGTTACATTTGTACATTTCATGCATCGCATCGCATCGCATTGCATTACATCACAATGTAAATGAGATTTGAACTTTTGTTTTGAAAACCAAACGCTCGAATTGCATCAATCAGGTAGTGAACCAACTAACGACAAAACAACTCGATAAGCAAAACAAAGAACTCAACAAGCCAACCAAGTGTAATTAAAACTCGATAAGCAAAACAAAGACTTCAAGAATATGAAATACAACTTGATAAGCAAACGTACAACAACTCGATAAACAAATTCAAGTAACACAGGCGCGACTTCGTAAAATCATCACCGGAAAGCATTGGAAGTGGTACCAATCACAAATTCTCAGCATATTCAACATATAGACTGCTCATAGAACAAAGAGAGAGGCCATCGGCAAAAGGGAAAGGCCATCGGCCACAAGAAATGGCCATCGGCCAACATTTATAGCCGATCGGCCAAAATGGATGGTCGGTCAGCACTATATTTGGTCGATCGGCCAAAAATGGCAAGAACCACCAGAATGTTGGCACCTGTCTTCCACTCACATCTTATCTTCCACAAAAGCCCCTGGTTCGTAGTTTTGCTCATTTCAACACTGTGTTTTGCACCAAATGGAGGAGTTCCTTGTCCAAAACATCACAAATTGGATTGGTAACTTGGATGGCTCGAAAAAGCTGAATTTCTGGGGCTTCGGCATAAATGCACTATTCACGTTAGGTCGCACCCCGCTGCGTTTTCCATTCCTTTATGCCACGGCAAGATTTTGGAATCCGGTAACACACGTCTTTAGCTTTTGCGGTCAAGAGATGTGTCATACTTACGAGGATTTTCAAGTTTTAATGGAATTCGAGCATAATGAAGAAATCTTGCCTCAACTCCAGTTTGGCCACGTCCAAGCCCTAGGATGGATGTGCGGCCTTACTTTGCATGATGCTCGGTCATTGATTCATGTTGGAGAGTTGGACATTCCGAGCTTGGTTCGTCAGTTTTCTGATGCTGGTGACCGTGGCAACTATCATTGGCAGGGTTATCGACGACATGCGCTCTGCTTATGCTTGCTATCTCATTTCTTGCTTGTCCCGGGCTTCGGCGGGCTTAGCACTCGTTTGATTGAGGTCGCCGAGGGCCTGAAAGAAGGCAAAAGCTGCATTGCTATGACATTGGCCAAGACAATGATGGGCTTTGATGCTTTTCATCGCCGGGAGACGGCTACGTTTGCAGGGAGTCCACTACTATTGCAGGTAATTTTTCCCACCCCATCTCACATATATTTCTCACATCACTCGGCCCTCAGGCTCGGTTTTTCTCTCAAAACCCTTTTTCTCACTTTTTCTCTCAGCGTACACCTCTCTATTCTTTAATCTCTCATTTTTCATCCCTCCCCAGGTATGGTTGATGGACAAACTGAGAGTGGTGGACTCATGTCCAATGTATTCAGCTCGCAGCTATTTATTCTGATGACGTCTAGTCGATGCCCCGGATGAGGGATGGTGGTACAACTAGATGTGTAGTTTGTCCGTGAACCGTATTGCTTGGCACTGCCCTTGGCTCAATCTGCCGATAATGAGTTACAGCATGACCCGTCAGCCTGAGATTCAGTTGATTGGCATGACACACTGTGTCTTCTATTTTTCGTTCTGGTTTTGACGTCAGTTCGGACATGATCAAACTTGCCCAGAAGAAGGGATTGAGTACCCCACTACATTTCCGGTCTGAGGCACACAGCTAGCTCGATATGCTACAGCCTGGAGGATGAGTGAGCTTCTGGCCTCCGCTTCTACTTTTAGCTACACCCTTTCTGATGAGTGCATAGATTAGCTCAATGAAGAGGCACAGGTAGGGCCTGCTCTGGCATTAGAGGCTTCAACCAGCTCTGGGAGGAGACGCAAGAACACCTGACTATGCCTCGGATTTATTTTCTTTTAATCAGAACTTTCAAGTTTTCTTTATGAATATAATGAAAAGCAACTTCAATTTGTATTCAAGAGTAGGAGAACTCGGTATTGAAATCAATAAAATTGAAGGTTGTAGGTACTGAAAATTCTCCGTTTGGTCCAAAAACGGTCTAAGCTGTAAAAAGATTAATTTGAGCAAAATCAACGTTGATTAAAAATTTTCAAAACCATTTTCGATATGAATCAGAACTGGACACGCCTGAGATTTGTCACTGAGATGCACAACTTCGGATCCCAGCAATTGGAAAGTTGCCCCTAGTCTGAATAGCACTGTGTGGGAGCCGAATAAATAGAAGAGTCGGAAGGTGCGTACCCTAGAAATCAGGTATTATTTGGCTCCATATTGCGTGACTAGGATGCCGAATACGTTAGTAAGGCCGAATAGCCGGAGATCAGTAGCTCCGAATTCATAAAAAGGGAATGGGATAAAAGTAGGCTCAGCCCGAGGCCCAAAAAGCAAGTATAAATACAAGAACCACAGATTTAGAAAGGTATGTAACAATCACTTTTTGCTTAACTTAGAAGACAAGCTATTTTGAGTACAGGAACTGACTTTTCCGTCGGAGTGCTAGTTCCGGCACCCCCGACCTGAGTGTTTGTGTCTTTTTAGGTGACTAGCTGAGGATCATTAGCGTCTCCCAGGATCTGAAGAGTATTTCCAAAACCACTTCTCCACAATTGGCGCCGTCTGTGGGAATACTCAAATACATCCATGGCAGGCGTGACTGAAGATCCTCCGATAGTCACTGACAAGACCACACAGAAAGATGACCTCACTCCAGCAAACTCGCTTGGACCAAAAACCATCGCAGCAAGACTTGTCTTGGACCTCTGCTCATCTTCAAACCCAATGAAAAAGACAATACAAGTGACCATGGCACAAGCTAGGCAAACCAAACAGAGGTTGGACAACATCATCGCTGAGAGCGAACGCCTTCGTCGCGATCTGGCCTCAGAAATAGCAAAATCCAAACAAACAGTGCGCCAGGCTTCTGAGCGACCCCCGAGGGCAGATGATCGACGATCTCGAGCCCGACAGTAAGAAACTGACGGCCGCTATGTCTCAACAGATCATCTTGCGGAGTTGGCAAAGGACAAACGTCTCCAATAATGTGTCTGGAGAAGTGCGATCAAAACACTTGCCCTTCCGAAGGATGCATTTCCGCTTGACACCGTCCACATGATATACAGCCTGCCAGCAGCCCCGGACGTGCATGCGATTGAATCACATCCAGGCCCCCAACAGTAACTCACACCAGCAAAGTGGCTCCGAGAAACGCCAAGCATCACCTTTGACGACTCTGATTTGATCGGCGTAACACTCCCTCACATCGATCCATTGCTTGTTGAGCTACGCGTAAACCGGTTCACCGTCGAACGCGTTCTTATCGACCAGGGTAGTACTTCAAAGGTTATGTATTATAAAATGTTCATCGAACTCGGATTAAACGAGTCAGACCTGACTCTGGCTCCTTATCCACTATTCGGCTTCAATGCCAATCCAGAGTACGCATTGGGAAAGATCAGCTTACCCGTTCGAGCAGGTTCCAGAACGGTGGGTGTGGAATTCTTGGTCATCAGGATGCCATCGCCGTACAATCTCATCATGGGCCAATCGTGGTGGCATACCTTGTAGGCCGTCCTAAGAACGTATCATCAACCGCTACCTTTCCCAACAGAACACGGCATTGAGCAAATCTGCGGCTCCCAAAAATCGGCACAAGAATGTTATCTCCTTACTGCCAAAACGCCAAAGGAACTGCAAGTAAATTCCATTGAGGTGCCGAATCGGGAGATCCTTGATGACGTTGGGCGGCAGCCAAATGAGAAGGCCACGAAAGGTTTAGACCGAGTTGACATCGATGGAAGCCCAGAAAAGTTCTTCATGATCGGTGCTTCTCTGAATCAGGCCGACAGGCAGCAGCTGATCTCTTTCTTGCTCAACAACCTCGACATCTTTGCGTGGACTCCGTACGAAACATCGGGAATAGACCCGTCAGTTTTACAGCACCATCTGAATGTCGATCCCAAATGTAAGCAGATCATTCAGAAAAGCCGTCGGTCAACCGCGGAGCACACTGCCCCCGTTGTTGAGGAGGTAGACAGACTGCTTGACGCCGGGGCAATTAGAGAAGTCACTTACCCTACGTGGCTCTCCAATACAGTGGTGGTGAAGACGAAAAATGGGACATGGCAAGTGTGCGTCGATTTCACGGATCTGAACAAAGCTTGCCCCAAAGACTGTTTTCCTCTACCCAGAATCGACCAGCTTATCGATGCGACGACACGCCATCAACGCATGAGCTTCCTCGATGCCGACAGAGGCTACCATCAAATCGCCATGCATTCAGATGGCTAGGACAAAACCGTATTCCTCACCCCAAGAGGAACCTACTGCTACAAAGTTATGCCTTTTGGGCTGAAGAATGCAGGGGCAACCTACCAAAGACTGGTCACTGCCATGTTCAAAGAGCAACTCGGCCACACTATGGAAGTATACATCGATGATATGGTGGCCAAGTCCAAAGAAGAACAGATTCATATAGCCGATCTAGAAAAGACATTCAGCATCTTACGCAAATACAGAATGAAACTGAACGCTTCCAAGTGTGCCTTCGGAATCGGCTCTGGCAAATTCCTGGGTTACATCGTCAATCACCGAGGAATCGAAGCCAACCCGAGGCAAGTCACAGCAATCACGGAACTCGGCTCCCCCCGTTCAGTAAAAGAAGTCCTAAAGTTGATAGAGATGGCCGCTGCACTCAACAGGTTCATCAACCGGTCTACAAATCGTTGCCGAGAATTCTTTCAGACACTACGGTAGGGTAAGGCTTTTGAATGGTCCGCCGAATGTGAAACAGCTTTCAACGGACTCAAGACCTACCTCCGCTCAGTACCTCTCTTGACAACACCCGCCGCTGGTGACCCGCTCATTCTATATCTGGGAGATTCCGATAGGGCCGTCAACGCTGTACTGCTAAAAGAGGAGGAGGGGGAGCAACGGCTAGTGTATTATGTGAGCAAGGCAATGGTTGACGCCGAAACACGCTACCTTCCGCTGGAAAAACTCATCTTAGCGCTAGTCATGGCGGCAAGAAAACTGATGCATTACTTCCATGGACATAGCATTAGGGTGCTAACAGATTATCCCCTCCGATCAGTACTACGGAGTGTAGAAACATCAAGACGTGTTTCAAAATGGGCTCTTGAACTCGACCAATATGACATTCAGTTTTTACCTAAAACCACAATCAAGGGGCAGGTGTTGGCCGACTTTGTTGCCGAATTCACCGGCGAGCTTGCCAACCTCAAACCTAACGAAGTTCGACCAAAGGCTGAAGTTCGACCAAAGCCGAACTAGAGAATTTATGTCGGGGATATTTGGCAATTATACTATGATGGATCGTCTAACCAAAGGGGCAGCGACGTCGGAGTTGTAATCATGTCTCCAGACGGCGCAGTAATTGAGCATGCCGTCAAGCTTGGCTTTGAAGCATCAAATAACGAAGCTGAATACGAAGCCCTTCTAGCCGATCTGGGGGATGCGCATCTTCTCGGCGTTCGGCGTCTGCTTGTGTTTTGTGATTCAAAATTGGTAATCAGTCAGCTAAAGGGGGAGTACGCGGCAAGAAACGACCGTATGGCGTCCTACATGAAAACGGCCAATTCCTTGCTGGAAAAATTTGACCATCGCGAACTGAACCAAATAACAAGCGACCAGAACACACACGCGGACGCCTTGGCGTGCCTAGCCTCCGCCATCAATTCTGAGATCAAACGGATCATCGAAGTAGGTTTCATCCCGGAGCCGAGTATTGGCCCTTCGGAGGAAATCCATGTCAACATTATAGAATCCCCACCAAGCTGGATGGACCCCATTGCTGCATTCCTCTCTTCTGAACAACTCCCAGAGGACAAAAAAGAAGCACACAAGCTGCAAAATAAAGCCCTGCGATACTATCTGGATCCGCAAGGAGGGCTTTATAAAAAGTCCCTCTCTGGTCCATATTTGGAATGCGTGCACCCCGACAAAGTGGAAGAGCTTCTGACAGAGATACATGAGGGCAGTTGTGGTGCCCATTTTGGCGGACGCTCCCTGGCCCATCGAGTTATAACACAGGGGTATTATTGGCCGACAATGAGAGCTGACAGGGAGAGTTATGTAAAAAAATGCGAACAGTGCCAAAAGTTCTCCCCATTAACCCATCTGCCTGCCGAAGGGTTGAACCCTATCACCAGCCCCTGACTGTTTGTTCAGTGGGGACTTGATATCGTAGGACCATTGCCGAGGGCCCTAGGGAACAAGCGATTCTTAATCGTCGCGACAAATTACTTCAAAAAATGGGTAGAAGCGGAGGCTTTAACGCATATACGAGATGCCGACATTAAACACTTTGTATGTAGAAACATCATAACACGATTCGGCATTTCGAGAGCTCTCATCTCAAACAATGGCACCCAGTTCGATTGTGGCGTATATCGAGAGTTATGCAGCAAATATGGCATTCGACATTACTTCTCTACACCGGCCTACCGCCAAAGCAATGGTCAAGCCGAAGCCTCTAACAAATCCATCTTGGACGGCATCAAAATGAGGCTGGAAAAAGCTAAAGGCAAATGGGTCGAAGAATTGCCGAGTGTATTATGGGCTCATCGTACTACGCCGAGGAGATCCACTGGAGAAACGTCGTTTGCTCTATGCTTTGGAACCCAGGCAATCTTACCCCTGGAAATCAGCCTTCCAACTCTGAAATCGCAAGTTTTTGATATGGGCCGAAACAACATGATGCTTGCCCTGGATCTGATTCTAATCGAAGAACGAAGAGACCGCGCCCTGGCATCCATGGCATGGTATCAGCAACAACTCGCCAAGTCGTATAATCAGCGAGTTCAGTTGCGCCGATACACGCCAGGGGAGTTGGTCCTAAAGAAATTACTTCCAGCCGATGGAAAATTGGGTCCAAACTGGGACGGCCACTATCAGATAGAATCCATCGCAAGAACAGGGGCATATCGGCTCTCAGACATGTCAGGAAGAAGCCTGCCACGGCCTTGGAATTCAACACATTTACGTAAATTCTATCATTAACCCGACTTGTGGGCTTGATACTTGTACATATTCCACCGTTGCAACACAAAGCTTCTCATTTTCCCAAACTCGCTCCCAAGCCTTTAAGGGCCGATTAAGCCTCTTAAGGCCGATTAAGTCTCCAGATTCGGAGTGCCATTCGTGGATATCACGATTGGCCAAAATAAAGTCTCCGGATTCGGAGCCCCTTTTGATGCTTGACACTGTAGGGCCGATTAAGCCTCTTTAGGCTGATTAAGTCTCCGGATTCGGAGCGCCCTTCGTGGATATCACGATTGGCCAAAATAAAGTCTCCGGATTCGGAGCCCCTTTTGGTGCATGACACCTTAGGGCCGATTAATTCTCTTAAGTCCGATTAAGTCTCCGGATTCGGAGCGCCCGTCATGGATATCACGATTGGCCAAAATAAAGTCTCCGGATTCGAAGCCCCTTTTGGTGCATGATACCTTAGGGCCGATTAAGCCTCTTAAGGCCGATTAAGTCTCCGGATTCATAGTGCGTTTCGTGGATATCACGATTTGCCGAAATAGTCTCCGGATTCGGAGCCTTTGTGGGAGATGCATTCGGACCAGTTGACTGGCCGAATAAATATTCACATATAATTGTTCTTAATTCGAGCCGGTCAATGCATGTTTAAACATTTGAACCACGCAACACAAAACTTGCCAGTAAGTTGAAATAATACGTTTAATTAAGCACATAACATTTCAAGACCAAATACGAACATTGAAAATAAAAGAAATTCTATTTGTTCGGCACGAAGTCCGTTCTCGCGTTCCAAAGTCTGTTTATTCGGCACCCTCATCTTCGCTCTTCTCAATTTCGAAATTGGAATAGGGTAAGTAGTGACGATGATATAGGGATGAAGCCGAATCAATGCCCATGGCTTCGAGAGCTTTCTTGGTTTGAAGGGCTTTGATCCAACCGTGCTTGAATCCACGATTTTCACATCGGCAGACCTCCTCGGCAAGGTCTCATTTGGTCTTCTCTATCCCGACCTTCAGGCCGTCCTGAAACCCCTTTTCATAACCCGAGGTTCGTTGGGTCACTCTCTCCTCAACGACTAATTTAGATTGACCGGCCGCCACCGACACGCTCGTTTGAACATTCTTCAGCTCCCGAAGCTCACGCTCAGCCTTTTCCGCGCGAATCTCAAAACTGCGATTCCTTTCGTCCTTTTTCTCACTCTCACGTTGCACTTCCCACAGACACATGCCGGCTTCGTAAGCAGTATATAGTCCTTTCACGGCCCCATGTACGCCGTCTCGAAATACTTCGAAATCTTGACGTCTGACCATCGATTGTTGGACTTCCAGCGGGAATATCTGTCGAGCGAACTCAACTGCCACACCTGGGTCTCTAATGATACAATCTGCCTCCGTCATTTGTCTATTCCTCACAAAAACCACAAAACTCAACGGTCGTGGCGTCGCATCGGGCTCGATTCTCGGTCGCGGGCGCGGAGAATTTTCCCGTTGTTGCCTGTCCTTTCTGGGCGATCTGCTTTGATGACTAAGGGGCTGCTGTGTTTCCCGATCCTTAGATGTTCTTCTTCCAATACGCATAGGCTCGCTACTGCGACTCATTACGGTGTCTAATTAAGCCAATTTTCGTCCCTTCCAAGTTGCCTGAATGGAAATAAGTAGGGCCTCTGGCGTGCACCCACCCCATTTATCCTTCAATGTATGCAGCTCTCCCGAGGCAACGTCAGTAATCCCGAACGTTAAAAGACGGATGACAATTGTCCAGCGCACGAGTCAGGCCCATTTGGCTTCACAAAATTCGCCTTTGCAATCCCGCGCCCTGGCTAAGGCAAGGGCAGATTTACTAATCTGGTCGGCCATATTTTCAAGCGCAAGCGCCGATCAATCTGTGCCTCAGCCAGCCCACGAGTTAGGCCCATTCGGCTTCGCAAGCTCGCGCCCTAGCTAAGGCAAGGGCAGATTTACTAATCTGGTCGGCCATGTTTTCAAGTGCAAGTGCCGATCAATCTGTGCCTCAGCCAGCCCACGAGTTAGGCCCATTCGGCTTCGCAAGCCCGTGCCCTAGCTAAGGCAAGGGCAGATTCACTAATCTGGTCAACTATGTTTTCAAGCGCAAGCGCCAATCAATCTGTGCCTCAGCCAGCCCACGAGTTAGGCCCATTCGGCTTCGCAAGCTCGCACCCTGGCTAAGGCAAGGGTAGATTTACTAATTTGGTCCACCATGTTTTCAAGCGCAAGCGCCGATCAATCTGTGCCTCAGCCAGCCCACGAGTTAGGCCCATTCGGCTACGCAAGCACGCGCCCTGGCTAAGGCAAGGGCAGATTCACTAATCTGGTCGGCCAAATACCTAAGCTAAGCAGCCGATCTAACCATAACCGAAAGCAATATCATTCATCAACAACATTTTCCTTAGCAAGTTGAGCACAACTCATGAAATTTTA
This sequence comes from Camellia sinensis, assembly GCF_004153795.1. Classification (NCBI taxonomy): domain Eukaryota; kingdom Viridiplantae; phylum Streptophyta; class Magnoliopsida; order Ericales; family Theaceae; genus Camellia; species Camellia sinensis. The sequence goes on from NW_021024666.1 coordinate 428,183, forward strand.
TATACGCAAATTACTAAACAAAAAGCTACAAGCCTGCATGAAAATGCCTAGCAAAAAATTATGCAGAGTTAAGAATGAGCAGTGTTCAGAATCAGTTGTGAACTGTGTGTATAGGCTGTGTGCCGAGCAAACAGAATACTGTGTCATGGGCTGTGTGTTCAGAATATTGCAATGGGTTGCTGGGGTGTGTTTTTGTTATCGGCTGGTTAGTCATCTGATTATTGCAATACAAGTGCTCAATTTTCAGACAAAAGATCAATTTCATTTACATTGAGGTGTAATATGATGCAATGTGATGTAGAGTGTGAAATGTACAAATATAACACTTTTTCAGATAAAACGTTTTATTTTATTTCATCATCTCTTTTCAAGTACAAAATTTCGGAGAAAACAAAATCTGCCTACAGCAGTTCAAAGTGCTCTAGTTACCAACAAGAAGAAAATACAAAAAATAAAAAGAAGAAGAGCAGCAAAAATCTGGATCAAAGGATCTCAGGCCTGGGAGTCCGTCCTAGCCTTCTTCCTGGACGAAGGTCCAGGAGCATCATCAGTGCTGTCATCTGAGCCCGAGTCCGAGCCATCTCCGGTCTCCTCCGACGACGACTCTTCCTCCGCTTCCGCCTCCGACTCCTCGTCATCGTCATCAGGGACTGGAGCCCACAAGCTACTCCCAACATGAGTGCGCCCCGCCTTGGTGTGGGGGTATACTCTGCCATCTCCTACGGTAGGAACAGAAGGTCCAGCTGGAGCACCTCCTACGGTAGGAATCTGGAAGGGAGGCTGAAAAGCACAAACGGCAAACGCATCAGTATGCTAAAGAATGCAGTGTATGAGTACAGTGTGTGAATACTGTGAGCAGTTTATCAGTGTAGAATGTAGTGTATGCGTACAGTGTGTGAATACTGTGAGCAGTCGATCAGTACAGAATGCAGTGTATGAGTACAGTGTGTGAATACTGTGAGCAGTTTATCCGTGCAGAATGCAGTGTATGAGTATAGTGTATGAATGTCGTGAGCAGCTTATCAAGTGTTGTGTTGTACACCAGATTATGTGAAACAATTTATGTGTATGGTTTGAGACTGTGATCAGAAGAACATACCGGAATACTATAGAGGGCCAGGAGGTCAAAAGTCTGCTACAACATCCCCATCATGGAGGCATTCAGCTCCAAGGACTGCCGGGTATACTCGGAAGTAGCCTACAAAAGTATCAGATGCATCACTATTCTGCGGAATATCAAATAAACTGAAATGAAATGCCAACACAAGATGCATAAAATGTAGTAATACATACCGGAGGTAAGTCATGGAAACCGACCAACTCGTGGTCAGCCGGAGGGGGAGCAAAGGGGATCAGGTAGGTCACCCCACCCTGCCCTCTGTATGTCAGTAAAGCGGGCAGTGCAGGCCAGCCACCCCCCCGCCCTCTCTGAACTCCACCCCTGCCACAGACCCGAGCTCTCCTCGATGCTCCTGCCCCAGCCCCCGCTCCTGCCCTAGCTGCTGGCGTCGCGGGCCTCTCTCCCTCAACTCGACGGCCACCGCTCAGAGGCCGCATAATGTACGTCTGGACGTACTCTCTGTAGTCGCCCTCGCCCCTGAAATCCTCCGCGTCCCAGCCAATCGTGTAATCGGCCATCTGCTGGGCAGTGCATCTCTCGGTATCCCTCATGTGGGTAAGAGGCGGACCCGAAACTATCTGCTCTAGCAAGCCCAGGGTCTGGCGTAGGAAACGTTCGCCCAGGTACCAAGCCCGACAGACCGGGCCCTCCAGCAAAATCCGAAAATGTGCAGTCTCCTCTGCACCGGCAAACCGATCCTGAGTCACGGCTGGCAGTGGAGCCCAAGGCTGCCAGGTGATCTGAAAATGAAATACAGATTGTTATCTACTATTATTGACAATGCAGTGTAAAGAAACGTTTAAATGAACTGCGAGTAAAACATACCTCTGCGGGAGTGATGGTGTCAAAATAGCGGCGGAAGAAGTTAAATGTCTCCTGAGGCCTCCGCACGCACCTCCCGTCGAAACGGCGCGAAAATGGAACGACAAGAGGGGTCTCCGCATCTCGCACGGAAGCGAGTCATGGGAAGTAAGCGTAGACCCACAACTGCAGAATAAATACCTACCAGAAGGGTTATCAGATGAAGCAGAATACGGAATAAAACAGAGATAGCAGAGCCGTGTGTAGTGTATTGAGCAGAGTGTACACTGTGAGCAGTGTACAGTCAGTGTAAAGCAGAGTATGTTTGTGCCGTGTGTACAGTATACGATCAGTGTGAAGCAGACCACAGTGTGTGCAGTGTACAGAGTACAGAAAATGTAAAGCAGAAATGAAAAACAAAGGAGAAAACGTACCTCCCAAGCGCGCCAATAACCCCCGAGCAACTGTCCGCTGCCACGGGAAGCTGAGCTCATGTAGCCGTAAAGTGTAGCCAGAGCGGCGCCACCCCAATCATAGCACAGGATCCGTGTGACATCCACCAAAGTGCTGAGCAAGCAGAGGGGCACGGTATTCGCCCGGTCGGCGAAAATAGTTGTCCCTTGCAAAAACATCAGAAAGCCGCGGGCGTACTGCTCCACCGCCTCCTGGATCATCAGAGCCTCCTCGGTCAAAGCTGGCTGGACCCTGAACTGGACCTCGAACCAGGAATATCGGACGAAGCCGGGACATGCGAGAGGTGGCACCTCGCCAAGCAGATATGTTTGAGCGGCCTCCCACTCGTCCATGTCGGTATCAAAGGGGATCGAGTCACCCCCTACCCCGATGCCGGTGAGCATCGAGAAATTGTAGGGAATCATCGTCATGTCTCCCGCGACGGAGAAGTGGAAGGAATCAGTGGTGTCCCACCACCTCTCCGCTAGAGCGGCAAGGAGAGGCCTGCTCGTGGTAAGTCTAGATAGTCCTCTGCAGAAGCCGGCCTGATCTACGATGCGGCGAACCGCATCGGGCAGCTCAGCGTACCAATCCCTAGCTGCAACATTCCCATACCCCCGGACGGTATGGGAATCTCCATGTTTTCAAGCAAACAATTGCGAAGCGATGCTAAATATACCAGTTTTGAAGAGTATTCAGAATTGGTGGCAATATAGCGTGTGTGCACGTTTTCAGATTCAAACAACTATCGGTTGCCGATATGCTTACGGTGAACTACAACGTGTGATGTGTCGACGTGTTTGAGTGGTTCAGTACAAGTACAAAATGTGTCCATATTTTCCAGATTCAAATAGATATCGGGTGCCGGTGTGCTCGCAGTGGAATACAGTGTGTACTGCGTCAGTGTGTCTGAGTGATTCCGGGTCAGTGCGGTGTGTGTGCACGTGTCAGTTTCAAACAGGTATCAGTTGCAAGTGTGTTCACAGTAAACTACAGTATACAGTGCATCAGTGAATCTGAGCTAAGCAGTTAAAGAATATAATCAACTATGGCAGTTAAGTGTTCTACATTGTGGAAAATAAAACGGGGGAGAGTATACCTTAGAAGCGCCATGTGATAAATGTGACTCCGGCTCATGCAGAAGCAGCTCTGGTGGCACCCACCTGTCAAAATTTTGGAATTGGCGAAGCCTGTCTGGAGGAAGCACATGAATCGCCGCCCGGTAGGTCGCCGGGTCGAACGGGCGGACGCTCAAGGGGAGGAGCTCGGCCTCTGGGTCCATCTCGTGATCCGGGGGAGTCCCACCCCGTGCAATATCATTTTCCATTTCAGAGAAAATGAGTAAATGGCCGAAAAAGTGAAAACAGGGTTAGAATGCGAAAAGTCAACAAAAAGTCAACCCCGGGAGGGCGAAAAATGGCCGAAAAAGTCAGAATGTGGAAAATGTACGGAAATCAAGAAAAACTTGGGGGAAACAAACCCCAAGAGGCGGAAATCGAAAAAACTACACCGAAACGAAGTTTCGATCGGATCAAAGTGTTCGAAACGCGATGAACTTCGCGAATCAAGCGTTGAAAAGGGCGCGAAAATCTAGGAAAACGAGGGAATGAAGAGAAGAAAATACTCTAGAGAGAGGGGGGAGATAATTTCGGCTAAGAGGAAGTAAGAAAAATAGGGTTTGGAACCCTATTTTAAAAGACTCGAACCAGAAAGACAAAACTGCCCCGATTCAGGCATTTTTGGCCGGTCGGCTACATTTTTGGCTGGCCGGCCAAATATTTGGCCGGTGATGTGTTTTGATGGCCGGTGGACAGTCGGTGACTTCCCATTTTTGGCCGGTGAGCCTCCTACAACCTTGTTTGGGTCAAATGGGTGGTTTGGGACCTTCATTGCTCAAGTCAGTGTAAGAACAGTGCATTTCCGAAGCTCAACCAGCCTGTGTTTCAACCTCGGACCGTGTCTTCTGTGCGTGGCACTTGAATTTGTACAAGGTGTATCCTTTTGGTATCCTTTTATCTCTTACAAGGTTTGAAAGTTGCCCCACGTGGGTTACGCTACGACAATTTGTCGTGAACGCGCGCTGATTTTGCGTCATTTCTGCCATGTCGTTGAGCACACATCTCGCATTGTCATGCGCATGTCATAATCGCATCATGCATTCAAAATAACAAAATTCATGCATTTGCCCGATCTGGCGAGACCTTAAACCCGCTCGGTTGCATTGTCATGCATTTCAAACGACGCGCGTGGTTGCGCATTTGGGTTCACATGCATTGTCATGCATATCAAAAGACGTGCGTTGTCACGCACTTGCAACAACATGCATTGTCATGCTTCTCAAAAGCCGCGCATTGTCGCGCATTTCAAAATTATGCATATCTATGGTCTGGCGAGACCTTAAATACGCTCGGTCTAGGAGACCCTAAATCCTCTGAAGGTCCAAGTCCTTTGGTGTTTGTCGTGCCCGAACGACTTTTGATAAGTTGCATTATACATGTATTTGAAGCGACTCGCGTTGCATATTCAAGTTCACGTGCATTTCAAAAGCCATGTGTTGTCGCGCATTTCAAAATCATGCATCATCATGCATCTGCATTTCAAAAACAAAAACAAAAAAAAAACATGCGTTATCATGCAAACAAAACAAAAAAAAAAACATGCATATGTCATGTATCATTGTAAATAGTGCATATGTCATGCATCATTGTAAAACATGCATATGTCATGCATCATTGTAAATAGTGCATATGTCATGCATACCACTGTAAATAATGCATATGTCATGCATCTTCCTGTAAATATTGCATTTACGCCCATCCATTGCATATTTGTAAATATTGCATTGTAGCTTGCACGCATTCACTGCATCACCACCATCTATGGCTTGCGCCTTTCCATGTTGAGCTTGGTCTAGTATGTACTCATACTTTTCACGTCTATACACTCATAGTTCTATATGACCGTTCTATGTTAGACGTGATTTGTTCGTGTCCATGCCTTTCCTAGGCAAGATACGGTTTGGCTGTAGGCCTTAATCCACTGTATCCATTCCACTGCATATTGTAGATATTGCATTGTAGCTTGCATGCATTCACTGCATCACTTCCATCTAGGGCTTGCGCCTTTCAATGTTGAGCTTGGTCCGGTATGTGCCCATACTTTTCACGTCTATACACTCACAGTTCTGTATGACCGTTCTATGTTAGACGCGGTTTGTGTGTGTCCATGCCTTTCCTAGGCAAGATTTGGTTTGGCCCGCGCGCCTGTATACACCCCATTTTTGACCGTCCTCAAGACTTGGACGTCACCATTGGAACACTTGGTGATTACCCTTGTTCGTGTTCGTTTGGAGTTCCCGGGGGCCTCGGCTACGCGCCTTGCCTCAGGATCTCCGAATTCGACCGCGTTGTGTCTGGTTTTGCACCAAACACTTGTGTTTTGCCTTGGAGGGGCAGGGAATGCCTTGTGAGGCATCCCCACACATCACCGGCCATGGCTTGAGGCCACCGGCCAGTTGCCATTTATTTTGCCAAAATGACAATTTTGAATGGCCGATCACTGTTCATCTACTTTTAGTAGATATTTTGTGCCAGCTGTGATAGTTGGCACCCACATTTTCTCCCCTCCATACACGTGTATGGAGGGATCTCTCTCTTGACAAGCTTATTTGACAAGCTTTACAAGAGAGAGCTCTATAAGAGAGAGGCTCCTCTCTTGGATTTAGGATTAGAAAAACATAGTTAGAGAGCTCTGGTTTTAGGTTAGGATTTGTATATCTATCCTATATCTCTCTCTCTCTCTCTCTCTCTTGAGCTTAGTGTGTGTGTTTTGTCTTACTTTTGCTCACAAGCACCCACCATCACACCATCCCTTGGAGCTGAGGCCTCTTGAGGGTTGTTTTGGAGCTTATGGAGCTGGTTTCAACCCAAAGAAGCTGCTGGAGTTCCATTCTTGAAGAGGCTCTTCAAGGGTAAGAAGTTCGGTCCTTTTTACCCCTTTCTTGCATTGTATTTTTTCTTACGTTACAACTATTTTTGTGTTTAGTATATAACATAAAAAGTTCTTTTTTTAGGCCCTCTCAATAGTTTGTTTAGAGTGTTTTGTGATTTGAGGTTGTTTGACCCCTCTTAAGCCTTGTAAGGCTCCTTTTTGTGCCATTTTGAGTGAGCTCCGGGACCTTGGTGTTTGGGCCTCCTCACCACTGAAATCTTGAGGGATTTCAGAGGTGAGGATGGTGCCTTGAGGTCCTAGGGAGGAGAGGGCCACCCCCTCTCCTTGTTGTCCTTGAAAAGGACCATTTTTGGCCTCTTGAAGGAGCACCATGTTTAGGTTCATATTGACCATGCCTTAGCTGATTTTTTGCTTATTATGTCATAATATGCCTCTGTTTTTAGTTGGTTTTGGTACCCCATGCTTGCTTAGCATACATGCCTTGTAATGCCATTTTGTTGCCTTAACATGCATCTAGGCTTTAACCCTTGTTCGAGCATGTTCTAGGCCTAGCTTTGTGAAGCTTTTGTGTTTGTTTTACCATGTTTGAAGTCTGTCCTTGGCTGTTTTGGTCGACCAAGGCTTCCATCGTATAGCTCCTTTGCATTTTGGCTTGTTGGCCTTAAGTTTTGGACCATGTTGCATGCTTGTCTTGCCCTTGTTTAATTGGTATGGCACCATTTCTAACATGATTTCAGAGCTTGTGTTGCATGCCACTTGTCCATGTTTGCATCCTCTTGGGTGTGCTTGGGAATTGCTCTTTAATGCTTGAATGTTAGTCCATGTCGTCATGCATGTTTGTATGCCAATTAGTCCTCATTCCTTAGCATCTTGGCCACTGTTTTAGGTTAGCTTGAGGGCTGCCTAACTTAGTCTAAGACCACTCTTGCATGTTGTCACATGCATACCTTGTATGTTGTAATACATTTGCCCCCCCCCCCTTTGGCATGTTGTTACATTCTTAAGTGGTAGTGCATTTAGCATGCATTCCTTGCTAAGTTGTCTAACATGTTGTATGCCTTGCATGTGTGCACATTGGCATTATACATTGCATGCTTGTTAATAGCATCCACGTACTCCCATGTTGCATCCTCAGCTCACATGTTTAGGATTGCATTGCATTAGCATGCATGCTAGACCTCTTGAAATGAGTATGATAGAGGTTGGGCCTCCTTGTGTGTTTATCTGGTTTGCAGTCATTTGAAATTGAAAATGCATACTCGATTCTTTGGGCCATCACGCATTGAAATGCGCGATTGATGGCCCGAGAACCGAGGACCATGTCCCTTTGACTTATACACATGATAAGGGGTGTGGTTGGTGCACACATTGCTTGAAATACATTGCCATGCTATGCCTTGCCCTCTGCTGCTGTCAATTGCAGGTTCTGCAGGAATTCTTAGCCGACCGGCAGTGTTTAGTGCCGACCGGCCATCTATCTGTGGCCGATAGTTTAATCAGCAGCCGATGAGTATATCTTATGGCCGGTGGCCATTCTCTCCAGCCGGTGGTATTCCCCAATGCCCAGAGAAGCAATTCTGAGACTTTGGCAGTCTCCAGAGGGGCAGAGCAGGGAAAACAGAGACAGCCTACGCATGGCAGTGGGCTTCCGAGCAAGACCCGAGCACGCGTGCATTGAGCCCTCTTCCCGAGGCCGTTTTTCTTGTTTTCTTAAATTAGTTAATTTGTTTAATTAATTTAGTTGGTCAGTAATAATTAATTAGCTAGGATAGTTAATTCATTATTCAAATTGTATTATTCTTTTGGTCCCTCCGAGCGAGGGCGAATCAGTAATAAGTGTGGGTGCGTTTGTGCATGTTTTCCAACCCCCACTTCTTTTTCCCTTTTATTTACCTGCTTTTGATGGTTAATATTAGGACATGTTTAATTTAGCATGCCTTATGCTATGCAAGCGTGCATCCATACATTTGTCTTGCATGCACCGGGCTCGGCGCATCATACTAACTGCATAAGTATGTCAAATCTAACTTGAATACATGCTACTTGTGCATTTTTACATGTCATTTATAGACTAGCCGAGCCTACTTTGGTGACATTCCGTATGCGTTCCATTAGGCATTTAAACATAGACTTGGATCATGCATTGTTTGCTAACGAGTTCTTTGTTTTGGCACGTAGTACGATGTAAGTATTTATGCCTTAGCATCTCGCATGAGTGTGAATGTTAACATGACAGCATGATTACCATGAGGCTAGCTGCTTATGTGATATAACTGCTTGAATGCCTGTGGGTGAAGGTTGGATTGTTTGAGTTGGAACAGCTCATTGAAATCCGTGTTTTAGCTTACTTGCGAGTAGCAAATCCCAAAGCATTTTTCAAAACAAACGGATATGCAATGCTTATTTCCAAATTAGGCGGTCTAGTTTATACTTTTGTGTTGTGCGCATCATATAGTAATTCTAGCTAATTAATCGGAATAAGAACACACAACGTTTTCAAAATCAGATATCACGGTTAGTAGAGGTTGATCTTCGGATCGGGCGAGAGGGGGTGCTCATAGCTGACCTTCCCCAATCGTACCCAGGCTCCCGAGCCGAGGCAACTCTGGCGATGACGGACACGTGGCCTTTGGCACCGAGTCAGGGTTTCCTAAATTTTCCAAAACAAAATATTTAGGTGGCAACTCTGTATCTGGCAAAGCAGTCCATGTTTGGCACTTCTTTTTAGAAATCTATTTCTCAAAACGATTTGTCGGATTTGGACTCTTTGCTTCATATTAAGAACCGTGACAAAAATCGAGTCCGAACTGTAGCGCGAAGGCCTCACGTGGGCGCGTCTACAGTTTCTGGCGACTCTGCTGGGGATTTTTAGGGAGCCTGACTCGAACTCGTGATATCCTGTTTTGATTTCATTTATGTGTCTCTTTACATTGCATGTGCATTGGTGCGCCTAGGACACCGTGTTTGCCATCTGCCATTCCTGAACGGTTTGCTGGAGGCTTGTCTTGTCATGGCATGACCATAAGGCTGACCGGTTATGGGCTCTGACAGTATGGGAGCACAAACCCCGGTTTTTCCGAGGCACCCTTTTCGACCATTCAACCTAGTGCATATCGAGATCCATAGTGACCATTCCAAGCTAGGACAAGTTGCTTACCCGATCATAGGTTGTTTGAAACCGCCGTGTGCGTAGTGGAACCCTAGCTCCTGACAAAATTGGACAGGGAAACCCTACCCCAACATAGGGGTGTTTTGGCTCTCACTTATCTGCTATGTGCCTTGGAGTGTATCTCTGTAGGGAACGTACATATCAGTTTGCAAGTTTGAGTATTAGGCCCGAGGGCACTAGTATCAGTGTTGTCGAGAAATCAGTTATATCTGCGGGCATCAGTTTAGTTTTGAGAACAGTGATTCTGGGGAACAGTGATCAGTAGTAGAGTGCAGTTGTTCGGCTACACCTGTATTTGATCCGTTTGGGAAAAAATGCTGCTTGTTTTTCCTTTCAGTTCAGAGAGTTGAGAGAGTTGATACAAAATAGCCAGTGTTCCCCCTTGCTGAAGCAGGACTTATGATGATGCAGAATTCAGAAGAGACCGCGGTTATGACAGCCGCATTAGGTCAAAGAATCAGTTTGCAGGGCGAGACCGATGGTGATGCACCACGCCCGCCCAGGTCGCCCATTGCACACCCAATCTGGGCACCCCAATTATATCAGGCTCGCGAGCCCACCACGTTCGAACTGATGGGAATGATAGGTGACCTCCAAAGGTCCGTGGCAGATCTCGCCTATGGAATGTCAGCTTCGCCATCCGCAGCACCATATGCTGGGAATTTTGTGCCACAGGAGCCCCCGCTACTGGGGCAGATTGTGATCGAGCTCAGCCAACCAGAGGTTGCCTCCAGCTACAACAACGACGTGTCAGAAACAACCGGACATCGCTCTGGTGTATCAACCCAAGCCCTCGATCAGGATGAGGTAAGAGGTAAAAACAAAGCAAAGGCAGATGCCGATCCCGTTGAGCAACTGTTGTGGGCAGTCGAGACTTTGAGAGCCGGGGGAATGAATAAGCAGCAGGTGTCTGCAGTCATGACTAAAGCTGTGGATGATGCTTTCCCCACTCCAACCGATGGCAGTTCAAGCCAGGCAGAAAATCGGGATGGGCCCCGTCATGCCCAGACAATTCCTGTCATTCCCAACCCTGCACCAGGAAAAGATCAGAAAGCCAAGGCAGTGCTAGCCGACCCTTTCGCTAGTGCGTCTAGCAAGAATCCTCAGACTTCAAAGTATCTGCCTCGAGGACGCAGAGTCTTTGACGCCCTCTACATGCCTTTGTCTAGGGCATTTCAAATATTGGCTAAAAAGGGACATCTTAAACCCCTCGAGCCTCGGCCCCTCCCGAAGAATCTCCCTCTCTCACATGATGCTACCTTGTACTGTGCGTACCACCAACAGTCCGGCCACAACACCGATGGTTGTTTTCGCCTTCATCATGAAGTGCAAGATTTGATCGACAATGAGGTCATCCTCCCACCTACCTCGGCAAAGTCTGTCACCACTGAGCTGTTGGACTTCGAGGATACTGCAAATTTGTGATCAAGGGTTGGACCACCTGTGGGCGGCGCTCGGCGTATTTTGGATGTAGCGTCTCGCACACATTTTTTGAGCATCTGCGAATGCTAGTTATGTAAATTCTAGCTTGGGTGTCGAGTCAGTCTTTTCTTTTGTTTTGAGTCTGTCTCATTGTCTTGAGTCAGTCCTTTTGCTTATGGGTCTGTCTTGTTGTAGCGAGTCAGTCCCTTTTGAATAGAATGTCGGGTCATTCCGGGGTTGTTGCCTCGAACACCGTTTTTGTATCTAATCTTTTTGTTTCCTTTTGAGTCTGTCTCTGCCATGGAGCCAGTTGCAACCAGGAAATTTGAATGAAACAGCTGCGGCTATCATATTTCCATGCTTATTGCTATTTTGAGCTAGTTGTGCCAGAGGATTTGAATGGAGCGGCAGTACACCCCACCTGTTCTCTTATGCCCTGAAAATCATTGCATTGACCTAAGTTTTTCAAAACTTTTTGAACACTGCGGTGAAAACAAAGAGGGAGGAATTCCTCGGGTTTTGCAAAGCTTGATTAAATTGAGAGAAAGAGAGGCATGCTAAGCCCTTAATGATTGAAATCATGCTTGTCAGTGTGAGTACTGAGAAGGACCCTGGCTTGATCCAGGATGGTTCCACACTATCTTCAGCGCGAGCGATTTGTCACTTCTTTAAAAACTTTCAAAAACAAAATGTTTTGCGGGGTCCTACGATGACCGGTGTGGAATCACTCTTGAGATTGTGCAGCTTAGGATCGCTCTCAGCCTCAAGGCTTGAGCCCTTGTTTTAAAACCTTGAACCACAATTCGGAGTGTTCAACGATCGACCATCAAGAGAGGTCTGTGTGGCCAGATTGGAAGCAGCCCTCGAACAAGAGGCACCAAAGTCAGATCGAGAAGATCAGATCAAAGGAAGCTTGTAAAGCTAGATCAGAAGCCCCCTCCTCAAACTAGGGGCAAAAATGTCAGATATGCTCGAAGAGCCGAAGATGGATCCTTCAATAAATCAATAAAACAGCCACTCTCCTGGATACGGATGGCTTCAAAACCCTAAAACCATTTGGCATGGAATTGTTACACGTTTACCCTTTGAGAGGCTCGTTGGGCCGAAAACCCAGAAGGGCGACCCAGGAAAAAGTTAGAGCAAGAGAAAAATACAAAAAAAAAAAGGCAAAAAAAAAAAAAAAAAAAAAAAAAAAACAAAAGACAAGAAAAAAAGAGGAAAGAAAAAAAAACGCAAAAAAAGAAGAGAAAAAGAAAGGAAGAACAAAGCTCGCAAGGTCGAAAACCCGCATTGGGCACCTTGGCAAAAGGCAGAGCCTGAAAAGTGAAGGTTAAAATACCCGAGTGTACCTTAACCGGAACTACGCAAGGCTTGATTCCCATGTTTGGGATACGTAGGCAACTTCATCCTGAAGTCCAGCCCCAATGCTTTCGTAGCAACTAAGTCCATGTAATGGTTTCAATCATCCGCAATTCCCATATTGGGGTACGCAGGCAGCCTCGCCCTGAAGTCCAGTCACCAACACTTTCAAAGTGACTGTGTCCATATATTGATTATGACCGTCTTCGTCATCTCCATGTCCAAGAGTTCGACCACCACCAATGAAGACTGTTTGCAGACTGCTGCGGCATCATCCAAACAAGGGGCAACTTTCCGTTGCCACGAGTCGTCACGAGTCACCGTTCAAACCAGGGGCAACTTTTCGTTGCCATCCACACCTTTGAAGCCAGGGGCAATTTTCCATTGCCTCTGATCCGAGGTTGCGTATCTCAAAGGGTAAGTTCTGTACTCGTTTAGCACCGGCCGTTTGCAAAAATAGTTTTTGAAAATTTTTACTGAGGTTGACTATTTTCTCGAAAACTATTCCATTTTCCAAAACCCGACCTTTTCTTGGACCCAAAAAAGGAAAATTTTCAGTGCTTACAGCCTGACTTGTGTGATTTTCAAATCAAAAATTGAACAAGCACGTTAATCCGACTCTCATCTTGATCAAAACTGTTTTAGTAGAAAACCAAAACAAAAAATGGTCAAAACGATGAACTAGGGGCACAGTTGGGTCGGGCGTTTTGTCTGTCGCCAACATACTTGCCAGGAGGGCACTCTACCCACCAGAAGAATTAGCTGTTAGCTAATGGCGTTGGGCATGAACCCGCAACTTCCTATTCATTCATCAATCACCTTGGGGAGGGACGAAAAATGAGAGAATAAAGAATAGAGAGGTGTAAGTTGAGAGAAAAGTAAGAAAAAAGGGTTTTGAGAGGAAAAAAAAAAAAACCGAGCCTGAGGGCCGAGTGATGTGAGAAACACACGAGTGAGAAAGGGTGGGAAACAATACCCGGAGAAACTGGCTCCTTGAGATGTGAGATCTCTCGTTTTGTAAACACGTCCGTGTGTCGCGTCTTTTGTCTTATTTAGCCCAACTTTTGTTTTGGGTCTTTTCTGAGCGTGTCTCGTTGTGTTTAGGTCGTGTACCTTTTTGATTGAGTCTTTTCTGCTGTGTTCAGTTGTAGGCTCGATACCCCGGTTGAAAATCCTTTTTATTTCAAAAATCGTTTATGCTCAGAGTGTTGTGCCATTCTCTACATCTGTGCGAAGCAAAAGAAGAAGAAAAAAATCCGGGGCATCTGAGCGTGCTTCAACTTCAACTGGTTCCATCTTTGTGTTCCGTCTTGTCAGATTGGGCCGTTTGTTCAAGATTTACTATGTGCAGAATGAACCGAGTGTGGTTTTAGGGGCTGTATGCAGACTAATCCCCAACAGAGTATGGGTTGTGCGTTCAGTTTGGGCAGTGTGTTGCTTGGGCTGTTTTGCTATGAGGCCGTTTGGTTATCGGATCATTACAGTACAAATGCTCGATTTTCAGACAACAGGTTCAATTTCGTTCACATTGTGGTGTGATACCTTGCAATGCGATGCATAGAAAATTTACAATTGCAACATCTTTTGAACAAAATGGTCATTTCATTCCCATCACGTGTTTTGCAAAATATGTAATTTTGAGAAAGAATAAAACCTGCTCGAGGCAGTGCAATGTGCTTAAACTACCAGTAAAAAGGAAAGTAAAGCATAGAATGGCAGGGTAGCAAAGTGTCGGAATTGATACCAGTAAAACTCCTCTTGCGGTTAATGCACCTTCCGCACCTTTGTTCGGGTCAACTACATGGTTTGGCACCTTCATCACTCGAGACAATGCGGGAAAGCACACTTTTGAAACGTGAACCTTCGAGTTGACCACTGGCCACAACTTCTATGAGCAATGCTTGGTGCATGCGAAGAACATCCCTTCCCGTATCCTCTTCATGTCGTGTGGATTCCACAAATCATTTCAATTATGCTGTGTTACAGTACTTTACATTCCAGCATCGTTAATGACATGTTTTCACTTACATGTGTTCAAGTTTCTTTTTATACACATTGCTCGCGTGACTGCATGCTTTACTTACATGTGTACGTTCAACTCTTCTCATACACATTACTTGCGTAGACCGCATGTTTGTAATCAAATTCATTACTTGCGTAGACCGCATGTTTTGCTTGCGTAGACCGCATGTTTATAATTACTTACACTATTTGCGTAGACCGCATGTTTGTAATCAATTTCATTACTTGCGTAGACCGCATGTTTTGCTTGCGTAGACCGCATGTTTATAATTAATTACACTACTTGCGTAGACCGCATGTTTGTAATGAATTTCATTACTTGCGTAGGCCGCATGTTTTGCTTGCGTAGACCGCATGTTTGTAATCAATTTCATTACTTGCGTAGACCACATGTTTTGCTTGCGTAGACCGCATGTTTATAATTAATTACACTATTTGCGTAGACCGCATGTTTGTAATCCATTTCATTACATGCGTAGACCGCATGTTTGTAATCAATTTCATTACTTGCGTAGACCGCATGTTTTGCTTGCGTAGACCGCATGTTTATAATTAATTACACTATTTGCGTAGACCTCATGTTTGTAATCCATTTCATTACTTGCGTAGACCGCATGTTTTGCTTGCGTAGACCGCATGTTTATAATTAATTACGCTACTTACGTAGACCACATGTTTGTAATCAATTTCGTTACTTGCGTAGACCGCATGTTTTGCTTGCGTAGACCGCCTGTTCTGCTTGCGTGGACCGCATTCTTATGTTCAATTTCATTACTTGCGTAGACCGCATGTTTTGCTTGCGTAGACCGCATGTTTTGCTTGCGTAGACCGCCTGTTCTGCTTGTGTGGACCGCATTCTTATGTTCAATTTCATTACTTGCGTAGGCCGCCTGTTCTGCTCGCGTGGACCGCATTCTTATGTTCAAATTCATTACTTGCGTAGACCGCATGTTTTGTTTGCATCAACGCGCATAATCATGCATACGCATGGACTGGCGAGACCTTAAGTACGCTCGGTCTAGGAGACCTTAAATCCTCTGAAGGTGTAAGTCCTTCAGTGTTTGTCGTGACCGAACGACCTTTGATAAGTTGCATTATACATGTATTTCAAGCGACTCGCGTCGTCGCATATTCAAGTTCACGTGCATTCCAAAAGCCGCACGTTGTCGCCCATTTCAAGATCATCTGCATTGTCATGCATTCCAAAAGCCGCACGTTATCGCGCATTTCAAAATCATGCATCATCATGCATTTGCATTTCAAAAAACAAACAAAAAAATATAATTGCATTGTCATGCATCATCGTAAATAGTTGCATTGTCATGCACCATCGTAAATAGTTGCATTGTCATGCATCATTGTAATATAGTGTATATTGCATTGTAGCTTGCATGCATTCACTGCATCACCTTCCATCTATGGCTCGTGCCTTTCCATGATTGAGCTTGGTCCAGTATGTGCCCATACTTCTCGTGTCGAAGCATAGTTCAGTGGACCGTTCTATGTTAGACGCGGCTTGTATGTGTACATGCCCTTCCTAGGCAAAGATTTGGTTTGGCCTGTGTGCCTTATCCATCATATCTTTTCCATCCCAGTGCACATTGCATTGTAATTTGCATGCAATCGCTGCATCACTTCCATCTATGGCTCGCGCCTTTCCATGGTTGAGCTTGGCCCGGTATGTGCCCATACTTCTCGTGTCGAAGCATAGTTCAGTGGACCGTTCTATGTTAGACGCGGCTTGTATGCGTACATGCTTTACCTAGGCAAGATTTGGTTTGGCCCGCGTGCCATATCCATTGCCATTTCCCCAGCATTTTCATTATATATTACATTGTAGTGTAATTTTTGTATCCAGCATTAGGATCGTTGTCCTTTCCCCAGCGGGTTGTTTCCCCACCTTTGTCATTCCCCCCAATACTTGTTCTTGTGTCCGTCTACATTACTCATAGTTCTGTTGACCGTTCTATGGTAGACGGACTTGTTACCTCCATCAATCTATTTGACATAGGTGTGGTTTCGAACCGCTCATGATTGGATCATGATTCAATTGCATTGCATATCATTTGCATTGTTTCAATTGCATTGCATTTTCATTTGCATTGTTCATACATAGTTTTGTATATATTGCATATCATTTTGCATTCATTTTTGCATTGTCATGCATGTTGCTAATAACATTGTACCTGTTAAGTTTGCTTTCTTTGCAGGCACGATATTGTATGTACGGTTCGTTTGAAGCTGGTGCAACCAGACGAGCCGCACAGGTATTGTATCCTCCGAGTAAGACGTATCGAGAATTGCATAATTCTCTTACATCCTTTCTGCATTAGTAATGTAGTTGCATTGGTGTATGCTAGCTTAAAAATGTCGCATGTGTGCTTCATTACAGCTTTCTTTGCATGATCATAAGTTATGTCCGGCTCTGTGCATTGTCTTGCATCTTGCCCCCACCTTCGGCCGCATATCTTGTTTGTCTTGCATGTTTGTCTGAGTCTTCGGCCATGTCAAAAATGGGTCGTCTCTGGGCTATGACATTTACTCCCATCATTGTTATGACTTTCGAGTTCTGTCAAAGAGGGGCAACTGTAGACTTGGTGATTACCAATGTTCGTGTTCGTTAGGAGTTCCCGGGGGCCTCGGCTACCCGCCTTGCCTCAGGATCTCCGAATTCGACCGCGTTGTGTCTTGTTTTGCACCAAACACTTGTGTTTTGCCTTGGTGGGGCAGGGAATGCCTTGTGAGGCATCCCCACACATCACCGGCCATTGCTTGAGGCCACCGGCCAGTTATTTTATGCCACCGGCAATGTATATTGCCGGTCGGCACTATTTGTTGCCTGTCGGCCATTTATTTTGCCAAAATGACAATTTTGAATGGCCGATCACTGTTCATCTACTTTTAGTAGATATTTTGAGCCAGCTGTGATAGCTGGCACCCACCTTTTCTCCCCTCCATACACGTGTATGGAGGGATCTCTCACTTGACAAGCTTATTTGACAAGCTTTACAAGAGAGAGCTCTATAAGAGAGAGGCTCCTCTCTTGGATTTAGGGTTAGAGAAACATAGTTAGAGAGCTCTGGTTTTAGGTTAGGATTTGTATATCTATCCTATATCTCTCTCTCTCTCTCTTGAGCTTAGTATGTGTGTTTTGTCTTACTTTTGCTCACAAGCACCCACCATCACACCATCCCTTGGAGCTGAGGCCTCTTGAGGGTTGTTTTGGAGGTTTTGGAGCTGGTTTCAACCCAAAGAAGCTGCTGGAGCTCCATTGTTGAAGAGGGTCTTCAAGGGTAAGAACTTGGCTCCTTTTTACCCCTTTCTTGCATTGTATTTTTGCCTACCTTACAACTGTTTTTGTGTTTAGTATATAACATAAAAAAGTTCTTTTTTTAGGCCCTCTCAACAGTTTGTTTAGAGTGTTTTGTGATTTGAGGTTGTTTGACCCCTCTTGAGCCTTGTAAGGCTCCTTTTTGTGCCTTTTTGAGTGAGCTCCGGGACCTTGGTGTTTGGGCCTCCTCACCATTGAAATCTTGAGGGATTTCAGAGGTCAGGATGGTGCCTTGAGGTCCTAGGGAGGAGAGGGCCACCCCCTCTCCTTGTTGTCCTTGAAAAGGACCATTTTTGGCCTCTTGAAGGAGCACCATGTTTAGGTTCATGTTGACCATGCCTTAGCTGATTTTTGTGCTTATTATGTCATAATATGCCTCTATTTTTAGTTGGTTTTGGTACCCCATGCTTGCTTATCATACATGCCTTGTAATGCCATTTTGTTGCCTTAACATGCATCTAGGCTTTAACCCTTGTTCGAGCATGTTCTAGGCCTAGCTTTGTGAAGCTTTTGTGTTTGTTTTACCATGTTTAAGGTCTGTCCTTGGCTGTTTTGGTCGACCAAGGCTTCCATTGTATAGCTCCTTTGCATTTTGGCTTGTTGGTCTTAAGTTTTGGACCATGTTGCATGCTTGTCTTGCCCTTGTTTAATTGGTATGGCACCATTTCTAACATGATTTCAGAGCTTGTGTTGCATGCCACTTGTCCATGTTTACATCCTCTTGGGTGTGCTTGGGAATTGCTCTTTAATGCTTGAATGTTGGTCCATGTCGTCATGCATGTTTGTATGCCAATTAGTCCTCATTCCTTAGCATCTTGGCCACTGTTTTAGGTTAGCTTGAGGGCTTCCTAACTTAGTCTAAGACCACTCTTGCATGTTGTCGCACGCATACCTTGTATGTTGTAATACATTTGCCCCCCCTCCCCTTTGGTATGTTGTTACATTCTTAAGTGGTAGTGCATTTAGCATGCATTCCTTGCAAAGTTGTCTAACAAGTTGTATGCCTTGCATGTGTGCACATTGGCATTATACATTGCATGCTTGTTAATAGCATCCACGTACTCCCATGTTGCATCCTCAGCTCACATGTTTAGGATTGCATTGCATTAGCATGCATTCTAGACCTCTTGAAATGAGTATGATAGAGGTTGGGCCTCCTTGTGTGTTTATCTGGTTTGCATTCATTTGAAATTGAAAATGCATACTCGATTCTTTGGGCCATCACGCATTGAAATGCGCGATTGATGGCCCGAGAACCGAGGACCATGTCCCTTTGAGTCATACACATGATAAGGGGTGTGGTTGGTGCACACATTGCTTGAAATACATTGCCATGCTATGCCTTGCCCTCTGTTGCTGTCAATTGCTGGTTCTGCAGGAATTCTTAGCCGACCGGCAGTGTTTAGTGCCGACTGGCCATCTATCTGTGGCCGATAGTTTCATCAGTAGCCGATGAGTATATCCTATGGCCGATGGCCATTCTCTCCAGCCGGTGGTATTCCCCAATGCCCAGAGAAGCAATTCTGAGACTTTGGCAGTCTCTAGAGGGGCAGAGCAGGGAAAACAGAGGCAGCCTACGCATGGCAGTGGGCTTCCGAGCAAGACCCGAGCACGCGTGCGTTGAGCCTTCTTCCCGAGGCCCTTTTTCTTGTTTTCTTAAATTAGTTAATTTGTTTAATTAATTTAGTTGGTCTGTAATAATTAATTAGCTAGGATAGTTAATTCATTATTCGAATTGTATTATTCTTTTCGTCCCTCCGAGCGAGGGCGAATCTGTAATAAGTGTGGGTGCGTGTGTGCATGTTTTCCAACCGCCACTTCTTTCTCCTTTTTATTTACCTGCTTTTGATGGTTAATATTAGGACATGTTTAATTTAGCATACCTTATGTTATGCATGCGTGCATCCATACATTTGTCTTGCATGCACCGGGCTCAGCGCATCATACTAACTGCATAAGTATTTCAAATCTAACTTGAATACATGCTACTTGTGCATTTTCACATGTCATTTATAGACTAGCCGAGCCTACTCTAGTGACATTTTGTATGCGTTGCATTAGGCATTTAAACATGGACTTGGATCATGCATTGTTTGCTAACGAGTTCTTTGTTTTGGCACGGAGTACGATGTAAGTATTTATGCTTTAGCATCTTGCATGAGTGTGAATGTTAAAATGACAGCGTGATTACCATTAGGCTAGCTGTTTATGTGATATAACTGCTTGAATGCCTGTGGGTGATGGTTGGATTGTTTGAGTTGGAATAACTCATTGAAATCCGTGTTTTAGCCTACTTGCGAGTAGCAAATCCCAAAGCATTTTTCAAAACAAACGGATATGCAATGCTTATTTCCAAATTAGGTGGTCTAGTCTATACTTTTGTGTTGTGCGCATCATATAGTAATTCTAGCTAATTAATAGGAATAAGAACACACAACGTGTTCAAAGTCAGATATCACGGTTAGTAGAGGCCGATCTTCGGATCGGGCAAGAGGGGGTGCTCATAGCTGACCTTCCCCAATCGTTCCCAAGCTCCCGAGCCGAGGCAGCTCTGGCGATGACGGACACGTGGCCTCTGGCACCGAGTCAGGGTTTCTTAAATTTCCCAAAACGAAATATTTTGGTGGCGACGCTGTATTTAGCAAAGCAGTCCATGTTTGGCACTTCTTTTCAAAAAATCTGTTTCTCAAAACGATTTGCTAGATTTGGACTCTTTGGTTCAGATTAAGAACCGTGACAAAAATCGAGTTCGAACTGTAGCGCGAAAGCCTCACGCGGGCGCGTCTACAGCGCCATATCCACTGTATATATTACATTGTAGTGTAAATTCGTTGCGTCCAGCATTAGGATCATTGGTCTTTCTTCAGCGGGTCATTTCCCCACCTATGTCAACCCACCTAATTACTTGTTCTTGTGTCCGTCTACATGACTCATAGTTCTGCATGTGTACGCGCCTATTCCACGTTGGTATGTTGGTTTGAGGGTTGCGGCACCTTTTCTATGGTAGACGGACTTTGCATCTCCATTAATCTATTTGACATTTGTGTGGTTTTGAACTGCTCATGATTTGATCATGATTCAATTGCATTGCATTTTCATTATTATACATAGTTTTGTATATATCGCATATCATTTTGCATTCATTTTGCATGTTGTGCATATTGCTAACGATATCTGTACCTGTTAAGTCTTCTTTCTCTTTCAGGCACGATATTGTATGTACGGTTCATTTGAAGCTGGTGCAACCAGACGAACCGGGCAGGTATTGTATTTTCCGAGTGAGGCGTATCGAGAATTACACAATTCTCTTACATCCTTTCTGCATTACAATGTAGTTGGATTCGTGTTTGCTAGCTTAAAACTGTTGCATGTTATGCTTCGTTACAGCTTTCTTTGCATGATCATAAGTTATGTTCGGCTCCTTGCATTGTCTTTTGCATTTTTCCCCTGCCTTTGGGCGCATATCTTTATTGTCATGCATGCTTGTCTAGGTCTTCGGCCTTGTCAAAAATGGGTCGTCTCTAGGCTTTGACATTCACTCCCGTCATTCTTATGACTTTCGAGTTATGTCAAAGAGGGGCAACTGTAGACACCCCATTTTTGACCGTCCTCAAGACTTGGACGTCACTGTTTGAACACTCGGTGATCATCCTTGTTTGTGTTCGTCTTGAGTTCCCGGAGGCCTCAGCTACGCGCCTTGCCTCAGGATCTCCCGGCTCGACTGTTTTGTGTCTGGTTTTGCACCAAACACTTGTATTTTTGCTTTGGAGAGCAAGTAATGGCCTTTGGGCCATCCCCACACTCCACCGGCCGTGGCTTGAGGCCACCGGTTGTGTTTTGTTGCCATCGGCCAAATGTGATGGCCAGTCGGCCAATTTGACTGCCGGTCGGCCACTTTGGTGGCCGGCCGGCCAAGTGTGATTTTCAACAGATATCTCTGGAGATAGCTGGCAGCTGTCATTCTAGGCCATACCCCAGCCCATACATGGACGTGGGTGTTCTGAGGAGCTGCAGATTGATACATATCTATATCAATCAAGCTCTCTCAAAAAAAAAAAAGGAAAGGAGAGAAAAAAAGAAGAACAAGAAGAAAGCGGAGGGGTGAGAGAATTTAGGCATTTTTTTTAGAGGTTGAGCTTTAGGGTTAGGGTTTACATATATCCTCTATCTCTATCTCTCTCCCTCTCTTGTGTTTAGTGTGTGTTTTAGTCTTACTTTTGTGCACAAACACCCACCATCACACCTTTTCTTAGTGGCTGAGGCACCAGAGGTCTTCCCTTGAAGCTTTTGGACTGGTTTGGAACCAAAAAAGCTGCTGGAACATTATTTGTGAAGAGGGTCTACAAGGGTAAGACTTTTGTCCCTTTTTTTACCCCATTTTTGCAAAGCTTGTTAGCCTATCTTGCATCTATTTTGGAGCTTAGCATATAACATATAAAAGTCTTGTTCTTGTCTGCTCTAAATAGTTTGTTAAGGGTGTTTTAAGCTTTGGGGTTGTTTGACCCCTCTTAAGGCTTGTTTGGCCTTTGTTTTGTGCCATTTTGGTTGAGCTCCGGGACCATTGTGTTTGGGCCTCCTCACCACTGAAATCTTGAGGGATTGAATTCAATGCTTTAGATAAAGCTACTAAGATCAATTGAGCCGGAATGCTGCTAAAATTCTGATTAGGGGTTCCATTATTTTTGCTAGGTAGTTATGCACTATAGCTTCAGAACGGCTTGATATCCCTCAAGCTCTTTGGACTCGCGCTGGTAGACTTTGTAAAATAGTAGACTTGGTTGAAGGTCAACCAGTGTTAGTTTATTTACCACTAGTTACACACAGAAAAAGAGCAAAGGCTTCACTAGCTGTCCAGAGTATCCCATCTTCACCAACTAGATCATCTCCACCAAAATCAACAATGGCTCAGATCCCCAAAAATATAGTACACATGATTTTGGCTCTTCAATGAAGCATGGATGCTATTGCCAATAAAGTTGCCACCCATGGTGATACTCTCGCTGAACTACAACGCCCATATGGGGTGTCCACTACTCAGCCATCACTGGTGGCTCATCCAGTTCCAAATTCACCTCCACCAGTTGAGGAGCTTCCTGAACTCAATTTGCAAAAAGATGATCTAAATATCCTTGCACAGCTAGTGGAAGGACCTTTTGCCCTTGACATCCCTGAATTTGACCCGACTATGATGAAGGTAGCCAAGCTGGAAAAAATGTTTAAAAAGTCACAAGGGATTAATGTTGTTCCAAACATCAATGATGGTTTTACTGAAACAGTCGTAAGATTACCCAAACGATTCAAAATGCCATATATAGACAGATTCGATGGATCTAGTGATCCTATGGTGCATATTCACCTATTTTCTGATGTCTTAAAACCTATGGGTTTGACCCGTCCTCAAAAGGTATCTCTATTCAGGCGAACTTTGTTAGGAGTGGCTGCTTTGTGGTATGCCAAGCTGGAGGACTCAATAAAACAAGTTTGGGAGGAATTAGCCAAGGTTTTCATCACCTAGTATTCCTATAAAACTCAGATAGAAGTAACTACTTGGGAATTGGAGGTAACTCGTCAAGAGCCCAATGAGACCTTTGTGACATTTATCACTAGATGGAAGGCAAAGGCGGCTATAATAGCAAACAAGCCTCTGGGAAAAGATCAAGTCCGTATGATTATTAGAAATCTACATGGAAGGCTACTGCAGAAAATGACAGTTCTCCCACTCTTCAACTTTAAGGACCTCCATGAAATTGGGGTTCAAATTGAGGATGCCATCAGACAGGGGATCACTGTGGAAGGTAATGAGCCTATGAGGAAAAATATCATTTGCAGTTCCAATACTAGTAGTAGTAGTAGCACAACTGCGAAACTCTCAGAAGTAAACACTATCACTACTTCCACCAAAAACTCTTTTGCTGATAATAACCCAAAACCAACCACTTCAAACCGACCCCAAGCTCGAAGTTTTCATCCTCTTTACATGGATATATCCCAATCCTTGAAAATTCTACTAGAAAAAGGACACCTAGAGCTCCTAGACCCTCGACCCCATCCAAGTCCTCTTCCATTAAGACATAACCCCACCAAATATTGTGTCTGCCATCAATAACACGGTCATGATACAAACCGTTGCATCAGCCTCTGTCGTAAGATTTAGGATCTTATTGACAATGAGATCATAGCCCAACCACAAAAACCCCATGCCACCACTAACCCATCGCTAACTCATGACCACGCATCACCACCTCTCAACCTTAACCTAATCCATGCACTACCATCCACCTATAACCCCGGTATATACATGACTCCAATCCATTTGCCCAAGCCTGAGGTGTTCATTCCAAAGGGCATTGACTTGTGCATGATGGATGCACCTGAACCTCAATTCTCTCAAACCCTAAAAAATGAACTCCGAAATAGCCCAATTCAAGCCCAACCCACTCAAAAGAGCCCAACCCAATCAATCCCTCAAGACCAATTTGGTTCAAATACACCGAAGGCACCAATGGCCGAACCCACTACTTGTGAGATGTTGAGCATGATTGAGGAACTTCAGAGAACTGTGGCAGATTTAACCTTTGGAATCTTGGCTCCATCATCGGCCACATCACTTGCTAGAAATTTCACATTAAAAAGCTCTCCATTCTTGGGATGAGCTAAAATTGGAATGGGCGAGCTTGAAGCCATCTCAAGCCTAGGTGATATCATGTCAACAACAAATGGGCCTTGTCCAGATATAGCAACCCAATCCTATGACAAAACTGAAACAAGTAGCAAGACTGAGACCGGGACAAGTATTGATCCTTTTGCATATCTCTGATAGGTTATTAAGACTTTGAAGATCAAAACCTGAACAAACAACAAGTCCTCGCAGTTGTTGAAAAGACTGTGGATGAAACTTTTGCCGCTCAGTTTTGGGGCACTTTGAATCAGGGGATAAGCGATGAAAAGGGATGCCTTACCAAAAACACCTCTCTTAGCTCCAATCCTAAACCTGTAAGAGTTCTCTTAACCCAATCAACACCTGCCAACCCTTCTGTCAATACTTCCAAGACTGGTAGCCGCACCTTCAATCGCCGCCATATGCTCCCGTCTAACGTTCTTCAAATTCTCATAGAAAAAGACCATCTCAAACCCCTTGACCTTCAACCCCTCTCCAATCGTCTTCTGGCTAGTCATGACCCTACTAAGTATTATGTCTTCTATCAGCAACATGACCATGATACTGACCATTGTATTTTCCTTCACCATGAAATTCAAGACTTGATTGATACCAAGTTCATCACCCTACCTAAAAAACCCACAAAGTCTACAGACGTTGGATTAATAAACTTTGAGGATAATGCAACTATTTTTGTGATCGAGGATACCCTGCTGATTGGACGAATTTCGTTCTAGACGTGGTGGATGACATGCATTGCAATTAGCAATTTGAGAATGATTTTGTTTTACTTTTTGAATTGGGTGTTGAGTTTGAGTCTAATTCCACCAAGTCTGTGGAGCTGGAATTAGGATCGAGTTAGTCTTATGAGTCAGAGTCTGGTGATAATTTTGGGAGTAATAACCCGAACATTACTATCCTGTTTGTGTCTGTCTTTTCACTTTGCATTCGAGTCTGTTCCATTGAGCTAAAAGTTTTGAATGAAATGTAGTAATTTTCGCATACTTCTCTATGCCTTTAAATCATCGCATTGACCAAAAAATTTCAAAACTTTTTTCAAAACTCTGTTAAAAATAATGAGGAAGAATTTTCTTGGGATTTGAAAATTTGGATTGACTGGGAGGAAAAGAGGTGTGCTAAGCCCTTAATAAACGAGACAATTTCTGTTAATGTAAGTACTAAGAAGGATCCTAACTCAGTCTAGATTAGTTCTACATTGTCTTCAGAGGAGTATAAGCGATTAGTCGCTTTATTAAAAGATTTCAAAAAATATTTTTGCGTGGTCTTACAAAGATATGCTTGGAATTGATCCTGAGATTGTACAACATAGGATCTCGCTCGACCTTGAGGCCCGACTTGTTAGCTTTGAAACTTTGATTTAGAGTGTCCAAAAATCAAGCAGAATATGAGACATGTATAATTAGATTGGAAAAAACCCTAAACTAGGGGCAATAAGGTTGGATGTGATCGGAGATTCAAACTGGGTCATTTCTCAAGCTAATGGAGACTAGAAAGAAAATCAAATCTTGGAATCTAAGAAAAGGAGATTTAGTATAGAAAATAAAAAATGAAAAGAGAGCTCGCAAGGTCAAAAATTCGGAAGGACGACTTTATCAAAAGTTAGAGTGCAAAAGGAGAGTGAAAATACCCAAGTGAAACTTAACTCGAAACTACGTAAGGCCTGATTCCTATCTTTGGGATACGTAAGCAGCTTCATCTTGAAGTTCGGCCCCAACAATTTTTAACTTGCTCATCTCATACATGCTCAATTGGTGTATCTTTATTCGATTAGGTTGCCCTATCCATGTTTGATTAGCTCATATCTGTTCGATTCAGTTGTCTTATTTCTTCTTTATGTCAGGTTTAGTTGTAAGATAGATTTAGTGGTAATGCAGTATATCCTGCTCAGGTTATCTAATTTGAGTTTATGCATCTCAAGGGTTTATTCCATGTTGGTCAGATAGTGGTCAGTTGTGAAAACAGATATTGAGGACTTTTGATGAAATTGACTAATTTTCTCAAAAATTATTCTATTTTTCCAAAACCAGACTATTTCCTGGACCCAAAAAGGAAAAATTTTAGTGCTCACAGATTAACTTACATGATTTCAAAATAGAGAGTGGAACAAACATACTAATCTAACTCTCATATTAGTCAAAATCGTTTTAACAGAAAAAAAGTCAAAGCAATGAACTAGAGGCATAGTCGAGTCAGGAATTATGTCTTCTCCCCTCACTCTCAAGTCTCATGTTATATATTTTAGCGAGACGGCTAACAATTCAGTCGGTTCTCCAAGTTGTTAGTTGACTCCAATGCTTATTGATTGTTTTCGCCAGCCGACCACTTGTTTAGCTGATCGGGCAATTATTCAGTCGGTTCATTGGTTCGTTCAACTAGTTAATTAACGAATCAGCTGGCTCGTCAATTTTTCAACTGGTCGGCCAATTTTGATATCAATCCAGAATGAAAAACTGTAAAATTTGCGTAGGCTCAATGGTTTGTGCTTTCGAGTCATGTTTTGAGTGTCTTTCATTCCAGCAAGTGTAAATAGGTGTGCTTGAATTGTTTTTGCTTTATTTTTTTTTTCATTGAGTCGTTTTTTGATTTCTGGTCGGTTGAACGCTCAATATCTAGTTCAAAACTCATTGAAATTTAATCATTCTTAGATTTAAGTTCAAGAAAAATATTTTCATGCTCAAGTGCTATGCCATTCATGCCATGATGTGCAGAACAAAACTCATTTTATTAAACTTCAAGGTGAAGCCCCGATTGCAACCTTACAAGGGAGACAAAAAAAAATGAGAAAAAAATTTTCCAAAAAAAAAAACAACAAAAAACAAAGAAAAATCTGAAGCTATACATTGGGGCGCATTTCTAAGCAAAGAAAAAAAAATTGAAACTACAAAAAAAAGGGAGAATTTTCTCATATTCCGACGGTAACTTGGTGGCGAAGGTTACGTGTTGACCTCAGTTGCAAACAGCTTCATCGCTCGACTATCCCGCCGATCACTTCATCTAGAGTTTCATTCTAGGGAACGTTTTAAAGGCCTTGCCTCAAAATTTGCAGGATTTTTGAAAAAAATCATCCCTCGTCAGCCATCGAATGAGGAACACCAAGGCACTGCAAATCTTTCCATGTTTGTTTCCTGGTGCTTCAACTCCTTGTTTTTTTCTCTTCAACTAACTAATCTCCCATTGAGCGTCTTGGTACATATACTAGAATAGAGAGAGTTATGTTATCAACCGTTGCACTTCATTTGTTCTACTGTGTAAACGGTGTGACAAGTTGGATACTGCGGTCTCGGTCTCCACGCATGATTTTAATGTGTAAGAGTTGGCATTGATGTCAGATTGTGTTTCTATCATTTGCTCGATTGACATCGCAGGGAAGTGAAAAATAGAGACAGGAGTAGGGGCACTCTTTTGAGGCTTATCTCGATTAGTATATCATTAAGGTTTGGGAAAAGAGAAGAGGGCGACGGAAAGAGGCCAAGTCAGATGAGAGTAATGCCAAAGAGAGAGTTTGCAAAGTAATGGCAAAGAGAGTTTGCAACTTTCTGCCCTGCCTCTTGCTCATAGGTTTCAACTAAGAAGAAGATGAAAAAGAAGAAGAGGAAGAAGGCAAAGGTGAAGGTCGAGGCGATCATTGAGAGATCAAGGTCGGTCCAGCTGTTGGCTATTAGGCATCTCGATTGTTGAAATCGAGTGCCAGACATAGCGCACGAAGAAAGCAAAAGAAAGAGAGATAGCGAGAGAGACAAGAACAGGGGAGGAGAGAGGTATATATATAATATGTATACGTATATAATATATATGTATATCATCTGTACATGTATATGTATATAGGTATGTATCAGTATGTGTACGTATGTGTATGTATCTGTATATGTATATATGTTGTCTATGTATGTATATGTATATGATACGTATTTTGTATATGTATGGCATGTATACGGGTCATATATATATGCAAAAAATACAAAATAATTTCAAAAAGAATAAAAGAAAATAAAAAATAAATTTATGCATTCATCAAATTATTTGTGTGCATCCAGTAAACCATCTTTATGTATCAATTATATAATCAGTCCGTTCGTTTGTATCGATTGTATAATCAGACCGTTCATGTGTATCTATCGTGCAATCTCGTTATACTCTTTGCATCTATCGTATAATCACACCGCTCCCTGTATATCCATACATCATCACACTATGTTCTTGTGCATTTGTCACATCACATTCTCTTTGTATTCATTCTTTTCACGTGAAACGTGTTCATGCTTGTCATCATTGGTCATCACTTTTCCTCCTTTTACTATTAC
>NW_021024666.1:458124-512311 GCF_004153795.1 Camellia sinensis
TAGATGATGGAATATTGATTGGAGTTTAGTCCTAATTTAATATTTAATTGTCTAAATTTTGGGGCGTGACACACCCAATTTAGGAAATTTACATTTTCACACATGTGGCTCATTTTTTGAAAAATGAAAACAAGCAAGCTGTTTGCTTTTTAAATATTTCTTTGATCTTCAAAAAATAATTGTGAATGCAAAACTCATTTTCCTTGATTTATATTTAATTCGTTATTTTTATTTA
The DNA here is from genome assembly GCF_004153795.1 of Camellia sinensis. Lineage (NCBI taxonomy): Eukaryota > Viridiplantae > Streptophyta > Magnoliopsida > Ericales > Theaceae > Camellia > Camellia sinensis. Next base: position 458,360 of record NW_021024666.1, read on the forward strand.
TTTGATGTTGGTTTGATTTTGTATTTGCATGAAGATGATAAATTGATTTCATTATTTGCTTAGATCACCATTTGTGTTATCTAAGTTGAGAATGATGAGCATCTCCCACATGCATGTACAAATCATGGAAGTATAAGTCTTGAATGTTTGAGTTTGAGCATGTTGATGATGGGTTTGAGATGTTTTGGGACATGCATGTAGATAATTCATGTAATTGAGCTTCCTAATGTTGTAATCTAGTATTTGTAGCATGTTAGCATGTGTAAGTGTGTAATTTGAGCCATTGCATGCAAGTAATGTAGCTGGAAAACCGATTTGGAGCTCAAGAACACAATCTGGGAAACCCAGAATTTTGATGTCCGCTCGAGCGGGGTAATGGCCGCTCGAGCGGGAAAATCGTGCTCCCAGCATTTTTGCAGAGTTGGATGTCCGCTCGAGCGGGACATATCACGCTCGAGCGTGGATTTTTGTAGACAGGCCTTCCGCTCGAGCGCCCTATTTAACGCTTGAGCGTATTTTTCATGCAACCAGTACTTTTGCAGGCCTTGAGGGTCCGCTCGAGCGGGTAAATTGACGCTCGAGCGGGGAACCTGTTTCCTGGAATTTTGTTCATGCGTTCTGTGTTTCGTTTCCCATTCTCTTTCACTTGTAAGCACTTTTAGGCATATGTTAAACGTTGTAAATGAGGTAATGAGATAGGAATAAAGCCTAAAGAGGAATATGTGAATTAAAGAACGGATTGAACTGTTAGTGACCCTTTTGTATTCATGAAATGTGTAGGGTCAAGCTCCAGGGCGCATCCACAAGCCGATCACTGTGAGTAATATCAATATTTGAAAGCTTGTCAATGTCCAATTGTTATTCCCTTATAAACTTTATGAGTTGTTAATTGGGATTGTGGGCAAAAGTCTGACAGGAATAAATGAATGGACCGAAGGTCGTTTTAATAAGAATGAATGGACCGAAGGTCGTTTTGATGTAAATGAATGGACCAAAGGTCGTTTTGATAAGAATGAATGGACCGAAGGTCATTTTGATGTAAATGAATGGACCAAAGGTCGATTTGATAAGAATGAATGAACCAAAGGTCGTTTGATGTAAATGAATGGACCAAAGGTCGTTTTGACATGAATGAATGAGTGGGCCGAAGGCCGTTTCGACATGAAAGAGTGGGCCAAAGGCCGTTTTGATATGAATGAACGGGCCGAAAGCCATTTGGACAGAAATGAATGGGCCGAAGGCCGTTTCAACATAAGTGAATGTGCCGAAGGCCGTTTTCCATGAACGGAAACCTGAGTGGGCCAAAGGCCAGAATGTTTAGAACTACAGTTACTTGATTTCAATTTTGTATAGTTATATATTCGTTAAATAGAAGTATGAATTGGGCCCAAGGCCGTTTGGAGCATGTTGTTCTACATATTGTTATGTAACTGTCATGTTTGATATTATTCACTGGCCTATCGCTCACGCTCATTCATGTATTTGTAGGTGAGCCAAGGGAAGTCCAAACCCAGCCCCAGTGAAGTCTGCTAGGAAAAATCCGAGTTTTGAGGAAGTCAGCCTTGCGTCTCACTCTTGAGACCTACCCTTGCCTTTTGCTATGTAATTATATTTTGTCTTGCCGGCAGGGACTTTATGTAAATATGTAAATAGCCTGTCATAGGTTAACTCGTTTTGGATGATCCTGTCTGTAATGAATTTTGTGAAACTGTACTTTTGAACTGTGGGTTATTAACGTAACTGAATATAGTCTGTTGATGTGCATATAAGCACGGCTCTATGGACAAAGTTTTTATTTATTGCTTCCGTTTGGCCCCTTTACTTTGACAGGTTATGTCTATTTTGGTCTGGGGTCGTAGGTAATCTCAGGATTACCGGCCGGTTATGTCCTTAACCCATTGGGGCGGGTTCGGGTCATGACATGCTTAGTATAGCTACCTTGCATTTTGGCTTGTTAGCCTTAGGTGTGTGGGTATGTAGCATGCTTTACTTGCCTTGTTTCAGTGGTTTGATACTACTTATAGCATCATTTCAGTCCTCATGGCATGCTTGTATGCTTGCCTTTGATGCCTCTTTGATGCTTTATGAGGTTATGCCTTATGCTCCATGTTTGGTCATTGTGCATGCCCTTGAATTTAAGTCATTTAGATGCCATCCAAGTGGTCTTTAGGCTTTGTTTTAATATGTTAAAACTCTGTTTTGATCATTTAATTCATGCCATGTTTGGTTTTGCTAAGGGTAGTTCAATACCTCCTTAGCTTGCCTTAAGTACTTGGACCATTATCGCATGTTTTGCTTGTTTTGCTTACTTGGTTTGGCACCTCTCTTTCATGTAATTTCAGAGCTTATGATACATGCCATATGTCCATGTTTGTCCTCCTTTAAGTGTACTTAAAGGTTGCTTATTTGATGTTCAAATGTTAGCCCATTTGCATGCATGTGTGTGTGTATTGGCTATCATTTCCATAGCATTGGCCACTGTTTTAGGCTTGTTTAAGGGCTGCCTAATTTAGTTTAAGTCCACCCCTTTGTATGTTGTTGCATGCTTAGCTTATGACATGTTGTTGCATGTTGAAATGGTGTTGCATTTGGCATGCATTCTCCTCCTTGTTTTGGTTGCTTAACATGCCATATGTTTTGCATGTTTGTGTGTTGGCATTGTGCCTTGTATGCTCATTTAATTTGCATACTTCCCATATGCTCATGTTGCATGCCTAGTTCACATGCCTAGGTTGCATTACATTAGCATGCATGCCTCACCTCTTGATCAAGCCATGATAGAGGTTGAAGGCTCCCTTGTATGTTTATGTGCATTGCATTTCATTTGAAATCAAAGTGCATACTTGGTTTCTTGAGCCATCACGCATTGAAATGCGCGATTGATGGTCCAAGAATCGAGAGTCATGTCCATTTGAGTCATAAACATGATAGGGGATATGTTGGTACATACATTTGCTTGAAATACATTACCATGCCATGCTTTGCCCTTTGCTGCTGTCAAACCAGATTCTGCAGAAAGCTTTGGCCGGTCGGCCTCATAGAGTGCCGATCGACCATCAATGGATGGCCGATAGCTCAACCAGTGGCCGGTGATCATTAATCATGGTCGGTGACCAATTCCTTCAGCCGATGGTGCTTCAAAGCATCCAGAGAGCACACTCTTGGATTTTGGCAGTCTTCAGAGGAGCACAGCAGGGCAAAGCAGAGTCAACTTGTGCATAGCAGTGACTTTCTGAGCGGAGCCGAGCGCGCATTGCATGGGGCCCTCTTCCCGAGGTTGTTTACTGCTTTCATTAGATTAGTTAATTTGTTAATTAATTAATTGTTCTGTAATATTTAATTAGGTTGTAGGTTAATTAATTTGTGTTATTCTTTCGGTCCCTCCGAGTGAGGGCTAATTTGTAATAAGTGTGCGTGCGTGTGTGCATGTCTTCCAATCCCCCACTTCTTTCTCCCTTTTACTTACCTGCTTTGGTGCTTAGCATTAGGGCATGTTTAATTTAGCATACCATATGCTATGCATGCGTACATCATTCATCATGTATCGCATGCACCGGGCTCGGCGCATCATACTAACTGCATAAGTATTTCAAATCTAAATTGAATACATGCTACTTGTGCATTTTCACATGTCTTTTATGGACTAGCCGAGCCTACTCTAGTGACATTCCGTATGCGTTGCATTAGGCATTTAAACATGGACTTGGATCATGCATTGATTGCTAACGAGTTCTTTGTTTTGGCACGGAGTACGATGTAAGTATTTATGCTTTAGCATCTCGCATGAGTGTGAATGTTAGCATGACAGTATACTTGCCATGCGGTTATGTGCTTATGTGATATTGCTGCTTGAATGCCTGTGGGTGAAGGTTGGATTGTTTGAGTTGGAACAACTTATTGAAATCCGTGTTTTAGCTTACTTGCGAGTAGCAAATTTCAAATTGTTTTCTAAACAAACGAATATGCAATGTTTTGTTCCAATTTAGGTGATTTGGTCTATACTTGTTTGATGTGCGCATAACATAGTAAATCTAGGCCAATAACCGGAATAAGAACACATAACGTTTTTAAAAACGGATATCACGGTTAGTAGAGGCCGATCTTCAGATCGGGCGAGAGGGGGTGCTCATAGCTAACCTTCCCCAATCGTACCCAAGCTCCCGAGCCGAGGCAACTTTGGTGATGACGGACACGTGGACTTTGGCACCGAGTCAGGGTTTCCTAAATTCCCCCATAAAAAATATTTTGGTGGCGACTCTTTATCTGGCAAAACAGTCCATGTTTGGCACTTCTTTTCTAAAAATCTGTTTTCTCAAAACGATTTGCCGGATTTGGACTCTTTGGTTTAGATTAAGAACCGTGAGACAAAATCAAGTCCAAACTGTAGCATGAGGCCCGAGGGCGCGTCTACAGAGGGACTACACGATCGGTTGGGACTCAGGGTGCTTTCGTGACAAGGGTGACTACACCGAGTTTATCCATGCCTATTTGATGCCATCTCTGACTGGTGCCTATCGAGTCGAGAGATAGAGACCTGCGGGGCCAGCGACCGGAGCAGGGGCGCCGAGGGCACCTCCGACCCGAGGCAGGAGTGGATCCTGGAGAGGGCAGGGAGCTGGGTGGCCAAAGCTGCCCACGACGATGACATGCCGAGGACAGGGCGGGGAGACATAGCAGATACCCTTCGCTCCTCCTCCGGCTGATCATGAGCTCATCGGAGTTTATGGTTCAGCCCCGGTATGTACTGCTATACTTTGCATTCTATACAGTCATTTCAATTCATTTGATATCCCGCATAATACTAATGATTTTAACACTTTTGCAGGCTTCCGTCGAGTACACTCGCCAGTCCCTGGAGTTGACAGCCTCAGCGGTAGGGATGCTGCAGCGGTGCATCGACTTGTTGACCATCTACAAGAGAACATGTGATGAAATAAAATAGCTGTTTTTGTTCGAAAAGTGTTGCATTTGTACATTCTATGCATCTCATCACATCGCATCGCATTACATAACAATGTAAATAAGATTTGAACTTTTGTTTTGAAAACCAAACAGTCGAATTGCAATTAATCGGGTAGTGAACCAACTAACGACAAAAACAACTAGATAAGCAAAACAAAGACCTCGACAAGTTAACCAAGTGTAATTACAACTCAATAAGCAAAACAAAAACTTAAAGAATGCAGATTACAACTCAATAAACAAATGTACAACAACTCGATAAGCAAATAGATGCGACTTCGTAAAAATGAACACCGGAAGGCATTGGAAGTGGAACCAATCACAAGTTCCCAGCATCCTCAGCAAATGGACAGCTCTGAGGGTAAGAGGGCAAATGAATAGCTCTGAGGGTAAGACGGAAGGCCATCGGCCAAAGGTAGAGGCCATCGGCCACAAGAAATGGCCATCGGCCAACATTTTTAGCCGATCGGCCAAAATGGATGGTCGGTCAGCACTATATTTGGTCGATCGGCCAAAAATGGCAAGAACCACCAGAATGTTGGCACCTGTCTTCCACTCACATCTTATCTTCCACAAAAGCCCCTGGTTCGTAGTTTTGCTCATTTCAACACTGTGTTTTGCACCAAATGGAGGAGTTCCTTGTCCAAAACATCACAAATTGGATTGGTAACTTGGATGGCTCGAAAAAGCTGAATTTCTGGGGCTTCGGCATAAATGCACTATTCACGTTAGGTCGCACCCCGCTGCGTTTTCCATTCCTTTATGCCACGGCAAGATTTTGGAATCCGGTAACACACGTCTTTAGCTTTTGCGGTCAAGAGATGTGTCATACTTACGAGGATTTTCAAGTTTTAATGGAATTCGAGCATAATGAAGAAATCTTGCCTCAACTCCAGTTTGGCCACGTCCAAGCCCTAGGATGGATGTGCGGCCTTACTTTGCATGATGCTCGGTCATTGATTCATGTTGGAGAGTTGGACATTCCGAGCTTGGTTCGTCAGTTTTCTGATGCTGGTGACCGTGGCAACTATCATTGGCAGGGTTATCGACGACATGCGCTCTGCTTATGCTTGCTATCTCATTTCTTGCTTGTCCCGGGCTTCGGCGGGCTTAGCACTCGTTTGATTGAGGTCACCGAGGGCCTGAAAGAAGGCAAAAGCTGCATTGCTATGACATTGGCCGAGACAATGATGGGCTTAGACACTTTTCATCGCTGGGAGACGGCTACGTTTGCAGGGAGTCCACTACTATTGTAGGTAATTTTTCCCACCCCATCTCACATATATTTCTCACATCACTCGGCCCTCAGGCTCGGTTTTTCTCTCAAAACCCTTTTTCTCACTTTTTCGCTCAGCGTACACCTCTCTATTCTTTAATCTCTCATTTTTCATCCCTTTCCAGGTATGGTTGATGGACAAACTGAGAGTGGTGGACTCGTGTCCAATGTATTTAGCTCGTAGCTATTTATTCTGACGACGTCTAGTCGATGCCCCAGATGGGGGATGCTGGTACAACTAGATGTGCGGTTTGTCCGCGAACCGCATTGCTTGGCACTGCCCTTGGCTCAATCTGCCGATAATGAGTTACAGCATGACCAGTCAGCCTGAGATTCAGTTGATTGGCATGACACACTGTGTCTTCTATTTTCCGTTCTGGTTTCGGCGTCAGTTCGAACATGTTCAAACTTGCCCGGAAGAAGGGATTGAGTACCCCGCTACATTTTTGGTCCAAGGCACACAGCTAGCTCGATATGCCACAGCTTGGAGGACGTGAGAGCTTCTGGCCTCCGCTTCTACTTTCAGCTACACCCTTTCTGATAAGTGCATAGATTGGCTCAATGAAGAGGCGTAGGTAGCGCCCACTCTGGCATCAGAGGCTTCAACCAGCTCTAGGAGGGGACGCAAGAACACCAGACAATGCCTCGAATTTATTTTCTTTTAATCAGAACTTTCAAGTTTTCTTTATGAATATAATGAAAAGCAACTTCAATTTGTATTCAAGAGTAGGAGAACTCGGTATTGAAATCAATAAAATTGAAGGTTGTGGGTACTGAAAATTCTCCGTTTGGTCCAAAAACGGTCTAAGTTGTAAAAAGATTAATTTGAGCAAAATCAACTTTTATTAAAAATTTTCGAAACCATTTTCGATATGAATCAGAACTGGACACACCTGAGATTTGTCACTGAGATGCACAACTCCGGATCCCAGCAATTGGAAAGTTGCCCCTAGTCTGAATAGCACTGTGTGGGAGCCGAATAAATAGAAGAGTCGGAAGGTGCGTACCCTAGAAATTAGGTATTATTCGACTCCATATTGCGTGACTAGGATGCCGAATATGTTAGTAAGGCCGAATATCCGGAGATCAGTAGCTCCGAATTCATAAAAAGGGAATGGGATAAAAGTAGGCTCAGGCCCGAGGCGCAGAAAGCATGTATAAATACAAGAACCACAGATTTAGAAAGGTATGTAACAATCACTTTTTGCTTAACTTAGAAGACAAGCTATTTTGAGTACAGGAACTGACTTGTCCGTCGGAGTGCTAATTCCGGCACCCCCGACCGGAGTGTTTGTGTCTTTTCAGGTGACTAGCTGAGGATCATTAGCGTCTCCCAAGATTTGAAGAGTATTTCCAAAACCACTTCTCCACAATTGGCACCGTCTGTGGGAATACTCAAATACATCCATGGCAGGCGTGACTAAAGATCCTCCGATAGCCACTGACAAGACCACACAGAAAGATGACCTCACTCTAGCAAACTCGCTTGGACCAAAAACCATCGCAACAAGACTTGCTTTGGACCTCTGCTCATCTTCAAACCCAACGAAAAAGACAATACAAGTGACCATGGCACAAGCTAGGCAAACCAAACAGAGGTTGGACAACATCATCGGTGAGAACGGACGCCTTCGTCGCGATCTGGCCTCGGAAATAGCAAAATCCAAACAAACAGTGCGCCAGGCTTCTGAGCAACCCCCGAGGGCAGATGATCGACGATCTCGAGCCCGACAGCAAGAAACTGACGGCCGCTATTCCTCAACAGATCATCTTGTGGAGGTGGCAAAGGACAAACGTCTCCAACAATGTGTCTGGAGAAGTGCGATCAAAACACCTGCCCGGCCGAAGGATGCATTTCCGCTTGACACCGTCCACATGATATGCAGCCTGCCAGCAGTCCCGACCGTGCATGCGATCGAATCACATCCAGGGCCCCAACAGCAACTCACGCCAGCAAAGCGGCTCTGAGAAACACCTAGTGTCACCTTTGACGACTCTGATTTGATCGGCTTAACACTCCCTCACATCGATCCATTGGTTGTTGAGCTACGCGTAAACCGGTTCACCGTCGAATGCGTTCTTATCGACCAGGGTAGTACTTCAAAGGTTATGTATTATAAAACGTTCATCAAACCCGGATTAAACGAGTCAGACCTGACTCCGGCTCCTTATCCACTATTCAACTTCAATGCCAATCCAGAGTACGCATTGGGAAAGATCAGCTTACCCGTTCGAGCAGGTTCCAGAACGGTGGGTGTGGAATTCTTGGTCGTCAGGCAGCCATCGCCGTACAATATCATCATGGGGTGAACGTGGTGGCATACCTTGCAGGCCGTCCTAAGCACCTATCATCAACTGCTACGTTTCCCAACAGAACACGGCATTGAGCAAATCTGCGGCTCCCAGAAATCAACACAAGCATGTTATCTCCTTACTGCCAAAATGCCAAAGGAACTGCAAGTAAATTCCATTGAGGTGCCGAATCGGGAGATCCTTGATGACGTTGGGCGGCAGCCAAAAGAGAAGGCCACGGAAGGTTTTGACCGAGTTGACATCAATGGAAGCCTAGAAAAGTTCTTCATGATCGGCGCTTCTCTGAATCAGGCCGACAGGCAGCAGCTGATCTCTTTCTTGTTCAACAACCTTGACATCTTTGCGTGGACTCCGTACGAAATGCTGGGAATAGACCCGTCAGTTTCACAGCACCATCTGAATGTCGATCCCAAATGTAAGCCGATCATTCAGAAAGGCCAGCGGTCAGCCGCGGAGCACACTGCCCCCGTTGTTGAGGAGGTAGACAGACTACTTGACGCCGGGGCAATTAGAGAAGTCACTTACCCTACGTGGCTCTCCAATACAGTGGTGGTGAAGAAGAAAAATGGGACTTGGCAAGTGTGCGTCGATTTCACAGATCTGAACAAAGCTTGCCCCAAAGACTGTTTTCCTCTACCCAGAATCGACCAGCTTATCGATGCGACGACACGCCATCAACGCATGAGCTTCCTCGATGCTGACAGAGGCTACCATCAAATCGCCATGCATTCAGATGACCAGTACAAAACCGCATTCCTCACCCCAAGAGGAACCTACTGCTACAAAGTTATGCCTTTTGGGCTGAAGAATGCAGGGGCAACCTACCAAAGACTGGTCACCGCCATGTTCAAAGAGCAACTCGGCCACACTATGGAAGTATACATCGATGATATGGTGGTCAAGTCCAAAGAAGAACAGATTCATATAGCCGATCTAGAAAAGACATTCAGCATCTTACGCAAATACAGAATGAAACTGAACGCTTCCAAGTGTGCGTTCAGAATCGGCTCTGGCAAATTCCTGGGTTACATCGTCAAATCACCGAGGAATCGAAGCCAACCCGAGCCAAGTCACAGCAATCTTGGAACTCGGCTCCCCCCGTTCAGTAAAAGAAGTCCAAAAGTTGATGGAGATGGCCGCTGCACTCAACAGGTTCATCAGCCGGTCTACAAATCGCTGCCAACAATTCTTTCAGGCACTACGGTAGGGTAAGGCTTTCAAATGGTCCGCCGAATGTGAAACAGCTTTCAACGGACTCAAGACCTACCTCCGCTCAGTACCTCTCTTGACAACACCCGCCGCTGGTGACCCGCTCATTCTATATCTGGGAGTTTCCGATAGGGCCGACAGCGCCGTATTGCTAAAAGAGGATGAGGGGGAGCAACGGCCAGTGTATTTTGTGAGCAAGGCAATGGTTGACGCCGAAACACGCTACCTTCCGCTGGAAAAACTCAGCTTAGCGCTAGTCATGGCGGCAAGAAAACTGATGCATTACTTCCATGGACATAGCATTGGGGTGCTAACAGATTATCCCCTCCGATCAGTACTACGGAGTGTAGAAGCATCAAGACGTGTTTCAAAATGGGCTCTTGAACTAGACCAATATGACATTTAGTTTTTACCTAAAACCGCAATCAAGGGGCAGGTGTTGGCCGACTTTGTTGCCGAATTCACCGGCGAGCTTGCCAACCTCAAACCTGACGAAGTTCGACCAAAGGCTGAAGTTCGATCAAAGCTGAACTGGAGAATTTATGTCGGGGATATTTGGCAATTATACTGTGATGGATCGTCTAACCAAAGGGGCAGCGGCGCCGGAGTTGTAATCATGTCTCCAGACGGCGCAGTAATTGAGCATGCCGTCAAGCTTGGCTTTGAAGCATCAAATAACGAAGCCGAATACGAAGCCCTTCTAGCCGGTCTGCGGGATGCGCACCTTCTCGGCGCTCGGCGTCTGCTTGTGTTTTGTGATTCAAAATTGGTAATCAGTCAGCTAAAGGGGGAGTACGCGGCAAGAAACGACCGTATGGCGGCCTACAAGAAAACGGCCAATTCCTTGCTGGAAAAATTTGACCATCACGAACTGAACCAAATAACACGCGACCAGAACACACACGCGGACGCCTTGGCGTGCCTAGCCTCCGCCATCAATTCTGAGATCAAACGGATCATCGAAGTAGGTTTCATCCCGGAGCCGAGTATTGGCCCTTCGGAGGAAATCCATGTCAACATTATAGAATCCCCTCCAAGCTGGATGGACCCCATTTCTGCATTCCTCTCTTTTGAACAACTCCTAGAGGACAAAAAAGAAGCACACAAGCTGCAAAATAAAGCCCTACGATACTATCTGGATCCGCAATGAGGGCTTTATAAAAAGTCCCTCTCTGGTCCATATTTGGAATGCGTGCACCCCAACAAAGTGGAAGAGCTTCTGACAGAGATACATGAGGGCAGTTGTGGTGCCCATTTTGGCGGATGCTCCCTGGCCCATCGAGCTATAACACAGGGGTATTATTGGCCGACAATGAGAGCTGACACGGAGAGTTATGTAAAAAAATGCGAACAGTGCCAAAAGTTCTCCCCATTAAACCATCTGCCTGCCGAAGGGTTGAACTCTATCACCAGTCCCTGGCCGTTTGCTCAGTGGGGACTTGATATCGTAGGACCGCTGCCGAGGGCCCCAGGGAACAAGTGATTCTTAATCGTCGCGACAGATTACTTCACAAAATTGGTCGAAGCGGAGGCTTTAACGCACATACGAGATGCCGACATTAAACGCTTTGTATGGAGAAACATCATAACACGATTCGGCATTTCAAGAGCTCTCATCTCAGACAATGGCACCCAGTTCGATTGTGGCGTAAATCGAGAGTTATGCAGCAAATATGGCATTCAGCCTTACTTCTCTACACCGGCCTACCCCCAAAGCAATGGTTAAGCCGAAGCCTCTAACAAATCCATCTTGGACGGCATCAAAATGAGGCTGGAAAAAGCTAAAGGCAAATGGGTCGAAGAATTGCCGAGTATATTATGGGCTCATCGTACTACGCCGAGGAGATCCACTGGAGAAACGTCGTTTGCTCTATGCTTTGGAACCCAGGCAATCTTACCCCTGGAAATCGGCCTCCCAACTCTGAAATCGCAAGTTTTTGATATGGGCCGAAACGACATGATGCTTGCCCTGGATCTGATTCTAATCGAAGAATGAAGAGACCGTGCCCTGGCATCCATGGCACGGTATCAGTAGCAGCTCGCCAAGTCGTATAATCAGCGAGTTCAGTTGCGCCGATACACGCCAGGGGAGTTGGTCCTAAAGAAATTACTTCCAGCCGACTAGAGACCGGCCGATGGAAAATTGGGTCCAAACTAGGACGACCCCTATCAGATAGAATCCATCGCAAGAACAGGGGCATACCGGCTCTCAGACATGTCAGGAAGAAGCCTGCCACGGCCTTGGAATTCAACACATTTACATAAATTCTATCATTAACCCGACTTGTGGGCTTGATACTTGTACATATTCCACCGTTGCAATACAAAGCTTCTCATTTCTCAAACTCGCTCCCAAGCCTTTATGGGCCGATTAAGTCTCTAGATTCGGAGCGCCCTTCGTGGTTATCACGATTAGCCAAAATAAAGTCTCCGGATTCGGAGCCCCTTTTGATGCTTGACACTGTAGGGCCGATTAAGCATCTTAAGGCCGATTAAGTCTCCGGATTCGGAGCGCCCTTCGTGGATATCACGATTGGCCAAAATAAAGTCTCCGGATTCGGAGACCCTTTTGGTGCATGACGCTTTAGGGCCGATTAAACCTCATAAGGCCGATTAAGTCTCCGGATTCGGAGCGCCCTTCATGGATATCATGATTGGCCAAAATAAAGTCTCCGGATTCGGAGCCCCCTTTTGGTGCATGACACCTTAGGGCCGATTAAGTCTCCGAATTCGGAGCACCCTTCGTGGATATCACGATTGGCCAAAATAAAGTCTCTGGATTCGGAGCCCTTTTTGGTGCATGACACTTTAGGGCCGATTAAGCCTCTTAAGGCCGATTAAGCCTCCGGATTCGGAGCGCCCTTCAAGGATATCACGATTGGCCAAAATAAAGTCTCCAGATTCGGAGCCACCTTTTGGTGCATGACACCTTAGGGTCGATTAAGTCTTCGGATTCGGAGCGCCCTTCGTGGATATCACGATTGGCCAAAATAGTCTCCGGATTCGGAGCCCGTTTTGGTGCATGACACCTTAGGGCCGATTAAGCCTCTTAAGGCCGATTAGGTCTCCAGATTCGGAGCGCCCTTCGTGGATATCACGATTGGCCAAAATAAAGTCTCCGGATTCGAAGCCCCTTTTGGTGCATGACACCTTAGGACCGATTAAGCCTCTTAAGGCCGATTAAGTATCCGGATTCGGAGTGCCCTTCGTGGATATCATGATTGGCCAAAATAGTCTCCGGATTCGGAGCCTTTGTGGGAGATGCATTCGGACCACTTCACTGGCCGAATAAATATTCACAGATAATTGTTCTTAATTCGAGCCGATCAATGCATGTTTAAACATTTGCACCACGCAACACAAAACTTGCCAGTAAGTTGAAATAATACGTTTAATTAAGCACATAACATTTCAAGACAAAATACGAACATTGAAAATAAAAGAAATTCTATTTGTTCGGCACGAAGTCTGTTCTCGCGTCCCAAAGTCTATTTATTCGGCACCCTCATCGTCGCTCTTCTCAATTTCGAAATTGGAATAGGGTAAGTAGTGACGATGATATAGGGGCGAAGCCGAATCAATGCCCACGGCTTCGAGAGCTTTCTCGGTATGAAGGGCCTTGATCAAACCGTGCTCGAATCCACGATTTTCACATCGGCAGACCTCCTCGGTGAGGTCTCGTTTGGTCTTCTCTATCCCGACCTTCAGGCCGTCCTGAAACCCCTTTTCATAACCCGAGGTCCGTTGGGTCGCTCTCTCCTCAACGACTAATTTAGATTGACCGGCCGCCACCCACACGCTCTTTTGAACATTCTTCAGCTCCCGAAGCTCACACTCAGCCTTTTCTGCACGAATCTCCAGACTGTGATTCCTTTCGTCCTTTTTCTCACTCTCACGTTGTGCTTCCCACAGACGCATGCCGACTTCGTAAGTAGTATATAGTCCTTTCACGGCCCCATGTATGCCGTCTCGAAATACTTCGAAATCTTGACGTCCGACCATCGATTGTTGGACTTCCGGCGGGAAGATCTGTCGAACGAACTCGACTACCACACCTGGGTCTTTAATGATAGAATCTGCCTTCCTCATTGGTCTATTCCTCACAAAAACCACAAAACTCAATGGTCGTGGCGTCGCATCGGGCTCGATTCTCGGTCGCGGGCGCGGAGAATTTTCCCGTTGTTACCTGTCCTTTCTGGGCGATCTGCTTCGACGACTAAGGGGCTGTTGTGTTTCCCGATCCTTAGACGTTCTTCTTCCCATACGCATAGGCTCGCTACTGCGACTCATTGTGGTGTCTAATTCAGCCAATTTTCGTCCCTTCCAAGTTGCCTGAATGGAAATAAGTAGGGCCTCTAGCGTGCACCCACCCCATTTATCCTTCAATGTATGTAGCTCTCCCGAGGCAACGTCAGTAATCCAAAACGTCAAAAGACGGATGACAATTGTCCAGCCCATGAGTCAGGCCCATTTGGCTTCGCAAAATTCGCCTTCGCAATCCCGCACCCTGGCTAAGGCAAGGGCAGATTTACTAATCTGGTCGGCCATATTTTCAAGCGCAAGCGCCGATCAATCTGTGCCTCAGCCAGCCCACGAGTTAGGCCCATTCGGCTTCGCAAGCTCACGCCCTGGCTAAGGCAAGGGCAGATTTACTAATCTGGTCGGCCATGTTTTCAAGTGCAAGTGCCGATCAATCTGTGCCTAAGCCAGCCCACGAGTTAGGCCCATTCGGCTTCGCAAGCTCCTGCTCTGGCTAAGGCAAGGGCAGATTTACTAATCTGGTCCGCAATGTTTTCAAGCGCAAGCGCCGATCAATCTGTGCCTCAGCCAGCCCACGAGTTAGGCCCATTCGGCTACGCAAGCTCACGCCTTGGCTAAGGCAAGTGCAGATTCACTAATCTGGTCGGCCAAATACCTAAGCTAAGCAGCCGATCTAACCATAACCGAAAGCAATATCATTCATCAACAACATTTTCCTTAGCAAGTTGAGCACAACTCATGAAATTTTATATATGCAAATTACTAAACAAAAAGCTACAAGCCTGCATGAAAATGCCCAGCAAAAAATTATGACTGTAGCAACACATGAAAAATACCAAATTAAAAACTGTAAAAATACATTTGACATCCTAAAAACTATGTTAGTACCCCAGATCAGTCATCGGAATCAAACTCCAATGGCTCAACATCTACTTGCTCATATGGTATTGGCATAATCAGTGAAACTTTAGCAGCTGCAAGGGCTTTGTGCCAACCATGTTTGAATCCTCGATTTTCAAACTTGGGGACTTGGTCCAAATACTCGGCGAGTCCAGCACTTTTCCCGGCCTCGAATACTTTGGAAGCCTCCGAGTCGACTATTTCCTTCGCCGCCTTCATTTCAGCCAACTCAGCCTCCAGTTTGGAGACCGCCTTCTAGGCCAATTTGAGTGCATCTTCGCTCACGGCCGCCTCCTTCTTGGCATCCGTTCTCAATTGATCCGCGCTATGAGCCCTCTCCACCTCGGCCTTGGCCCTTGAGGCTTCCTTGTTTGCCCTCAAAGCTTCGACCTCGGCCCTTCTCCTTTGGCCCTCAACTTTTTGTCGTAAACGACCAATCTGTTTGACGGCGTCGCGATGGCAACAGCCCATATCGGCTATCCTTCCAACGGTCTGCAAAACAAGAATTTAAAACCATAACTTCAACAGTATTTGGATTAAGTGAAACAAAGTCCGAATATGTACCAAAAGTGCCGATTGGGCAGCTAGTGCTATTGCATTCAGATCTGGTTCCACCCGGAAAGCCTCCCTGTCAGACGGCAACGGCACGGACGTAGCCAAGCTGAATGTGACTTCTGGATCTTTAAGCACCGAAGCATCAGAAGAAACCGGCATGTTTTTTATCATCGGTTGAATGACAAAAGGAACGATCACATTCGATCCCTTTAATCGAGGACGTTTGCCGCCTTGTTCTTCTGAGCCGGCCTCAAACTCGGCAGGGCGTTTCTCTGCCTCTTCCTCAACTTCTTGGCCGGCCTGCACGATCAAAGTAGATTCGGCATTCTGATTTTTTACCGTCTCCACCTCAATAACGCGCAAGGACTCTGATTCGCTAATAGGCAACGAGAGTTGAGATTCGGTGGCGGGTGGTACTTCAGATGGAAGGGCCTCCGCTCATCGCCGCGTGGCCAACCTTTTCGCATTCGCCTTCCTAGCATGTTTTTTCAGGCTTAACCCGGCCATGTCTTCGCCTCCTGCGGCGGGAAGATCCTCTAAGCTGTGAAAAATGCCGTCAAGTGAAAGATCCCCTCGGCCCGAAGTGGATGAAGGATCGGCCGAATTCAATACCTCGTCAGACTCGGTTTCGTACTGATCTGATTCGGTAACATTAGCTACATCCCGCTCCGAATCAGACCCTTCAAAACCAACCTGCCTCAAGTTTTTGAAGTCGGACAAAATAAGAGCGATTAGAGAATCTTCACCCTCTGGAACCAGGATATTTTATGCCGCCGAGAAGGTCGTATATGTCGGCTCGTAATGAAGTAGAACGTGGGCCGCCCTCCCTTGTTTTTGAAGACTTCAACGGCCGAAATACTTGAGCGCGACTTTGATATCCGAAAGAACGGCGTCGTCAGTTGAAAAGACAGAACTTTCTTCAAATCGTTCCCTGCACAAGCCAAGCCGTAACATTTCAAAGAAGAGGCTTTACAACAAAAATGAACAAATAATAAAAGCTAGAAGGCAATCGGCCACCTGGCTCGCCCCTCCGTCTAGGAATAGGGTTGACGTGATCCTCCCCTTCGCCAAATTCCCAGTTACCCTGGACAACGACCATAACATCATTAACTCGTTTCCCAGAACTAGAAAGCATAGTAATTAGCTAATGGTCGATATCCTTGGCCCTAAGGAAGAAACGCCCGTGCCGACCAGAAGACTTAGCCAGGGCATAGCAATGCCGGATGGCTGGAATGCCAAAGTTAATTCTAAGGCGACGGTTGAGCGCTGTAACCCCTATTATAATTCTAAAGAAATTCACATTGAATTGGGAAGGGATTAAACCCCAATGGCGAAGCACAGCCCTAAGAAACGGGTGAAGGGAAAAACGGACTCCACCCTCTACGATTGACAAAAGAGGAAAGACAATCATGGTTTTGTCCTCCCTCTCCATATCAAGAGTGCCGTCTGCCACAAACGACAGACGGACATCATCAAGAATGGAGAAATGGCGTTTAAAGCCAACAATTCAATCTGATGAGAGGTCTTTTAAATGTTTCGCCATACTCTACAGTTTATAAGAATATGCCAAGGTTTGCCAAGGAAGGAATCAACCAGAAAGAGTCTTCGAAGCAAGGAAGGAGAGAACTTACAAAGGACGAAGAGGATATCGGAGAAGAGAGTTGCAGGGACGATTCAAAAGGCAATCCAGGGACGAGCGTCATAAAATACATACTCAAAAGGACGTCAAAATTTTAAATTGCAATAAATAGACACGTACGAGGGGGCGAGAAGTCGACACAACAACCGAAAGGGGAGCGCTTAGATATCCGCATGAGGACAAGGCCAACCACCGAGTTTTGTCTCTGACTTTTCGAAATTCGGAACCAAGCACTCAAGCCAACTGTCGTTGGTAAAGTGCTTGGGGAGCAGTTGTGGGAGCCGAATAAATAGAAGAGTCGGAAGGTGCGTACCCCAGAAATCAGGTATTATTCGGCTCCATATTGCGTGACTAGGATGCCGAATACGTTAGTAAGGCCGAATAGCCGGAGATCAGTAGCTCTGAATTCATAAATGTGGAATGTGATAAAAGTAGGCTTAGGCCCCGAGGCCCAAAAAGCAAGTATAAATACACGAACCACAGATTTAGAAAGGTATGTAACAATCACTTTTTGCTTAACTTAGAAGACAAGCTATTTTGAGTACAGGAACTGACTTGTCCGTCGGAGTGCTAATTCCAGCACCCCCGACCAGAGTGTTTGTGTCTTTTCAGGTGACTAGCTGAGGATCATTAGCGTCTCCTAGGATCTGAAGAGTATTTCCAAAACCACTTCTCCACACACTGCACTGGAGATTACAACCAAGCTCTTGAATGGTGAATAGACAAAGATGACCAAACATGATCACATGGACAAAGTTGATTGGGGAAGTGTTTATGGCTGGACTTCAGGATGAAGTTGCCTACGTATCCCAAAGATGGGAATCAAGCCTTATGTAGTTCGGCTTTGGTTCACTCGAGTATTTATGCTCTCCTTTGGCGCTCTAACTTTTGCCAAGGCCGCCCTTTGCAGGTTTTCAACCTTGCGAGCTCAATATTTATAATTTCAAATTTTTCATCCTCTAATTTTTGCCTAGGTCGCCCTTTTGGGTTTTCGGCCTAGCGAGACGCTTAGGGGTAATATTTCTTCAACTTGTCCATGTTGATCGGCTGGGAGAACTTTAGGCCATCTAGGTCCATCAGAACGACAGCTCCACCAGACCAGGTAGACTTAATGATGTAAGGGCCAGTCCAATTACGTCTGAACTTGCCCCTAGGGTCGTGGATGGGAGCTTGGTTGTCTTTGAGCACCAAATCTCCGTCTTTTAAATTCCCGGACTTAACCTTCTTGTTAAAAACCCTGGCAATTCTGCGTTGATAACCCTGAACATGGTATAGTGCTTTCAGTCTTCTCTCGTCAAACAGCATAAGTTCTTCGAACCTGCTCTGCTGCCAATCTGCCTCCGCTATCTAACACTCGGCCAGTACTCGTAATGACGGAACCTCAATTTTGATAGGCAGAACGGCCTCCATCCCATAGACTAAGGAATATGGAGTCGCCCCAGTAGAAGTTCGAATTGAAGTCCGATAGCCCCACTGAGCAAATGGCAACTTATCTGGCTAGTCCCGATAGGTTTCCACCATCTTCTGTAGAATGTGTTTGATGTTCTTGTTGGCGGCCTCAACTGCTCCGTTGGTCTGTGGCCGATATGTAGATGACTTATGGAAAGCCACGTTGAACTTGTCCAACAAGTCGATCACTTCCTTCTTGAAGTGGGAACCATTATCTGAAATGATCTCGTTCGGGACCCCATAGCGACAGATGATGTTGTTCCTGATAAACTTGGCGACATGTGAAGCCTTCAACACTGCATAAGATTGGGCCTCAACCCACTTTGTAAAGTAGTCTATCTCGACCAGAATGAACTCATGCCCATTGGACCCTTTCGGAGTGACAGCCCCGATCACATCAATCCCCCAGACTGAAAGTGGCCATGGCGAAGTCATGTTGTACAGCTTCGACGGCGGGATGTTCATGCGGTTTGCATGGATCTGACATTTGTGGCATCGCCGAACAAAGCCAATACAATCCTCCTCCACGGTGGACCAGTAGTAACCCTGTCTGAGAATCTTCCGGGCCAGCATCACCCCATTCATGTGTGCTCCGCACTCTCCTCCATGCATAGCCTACATCAGGCGCTTTGATTCTTCAGCATCAACACACAACTTATGCATCCTGAGATGACCTCTCTTGTACAGTTTTCCCCCGTAGACGATGAACTAAGCAGCCATTCTTCTAATTGCCCTCTTATCTTTGGCATTTTCCCCTGGTGGATACGCCTATTTTTCCAAGAAGTTCGTAAGATCGTAATACCAGGGGTTCTCGTCTTGAACCTCTTCTATGGCAGCAATCAGCTCGTAGGCCGGCACAAATTTCTGGTCAATGATGATCGGACGCATCCGGACTCCGAAAGGGATGTCTATCATAGAAGATAGAGTTGCTACCGAATCTGCGAACCTATTGTTCTCTCTTAGTAGATGAGCGAAGTTCAGCTTCTCAAACCGAGAAATCAGCAAGTCCATGGTCTGGTGGTATATTCTCATCTTTTCTTCTTTGACTTTCCAATCTCCTTTTGCTTAAGATATACCAAGGTTCGAGTCCCCGATGACGTCCAACCGTTTTGCCCCTAGTTCCAAAGCTGCTTCTAGTCCAGCAATACATGCCTCATACTCTGCCTCATTGTTCGATACTTTGAATCGGAGTTTGAATGCTAAGGGTATGAGGGAATTGTCGGGTGCTATCAGCAACACCTTATCCCATACCCGTATTGGTTTGACGCTCCGTCAAAGTACATCGTCCAAAATTCTTCTTCAACATGCAGAATGGCCTCGTCTGGGAATAGGTACTCAACTGCTTCATCCCCTTCTACATGGTGATTGGCTAGGAACTCTGCTACCGCTCTCCCCTTTACTAACTTGCACGTTACATACTTCAGATCGAATTCAGAAAGCAGAAGCAACCAATGGGCTAGCCTACCCGTAAGTGCCAGTTTCTCGAAGAGATATTTGATGGGATCTAATCTCGAAACCAACATTACAGAGTGAGCTAACAGGTAGTACCGCAGCTTCTTGGTAGCCCATACCAAGGCCAAACAAGCCTTCTCCACCGGAGTGTAGCGGGTCTCGTGTTCTAGCATCTTCTTGCTTAGGTAGTAGATAGCTCTCTCCACCTTGTCCTCAGACTCTTGCGCAAGCATGCAGCCCATTGTAGTTTCAGTTACTGAAAGATACAAGATCAACGGTTTCCCCGGTTCAGGCGGTGACAACACGGGTGGGTTTTATAAATATTGTTTGATCTGTTCAAAAGCAGCTTGGCATCGGCCGTCCCATTGGAACTTCGTTCCTTTCTTCAGGAGACCAAAGCGTAGTTCACAAGTCAATGTTAATTTTGAGATAAACTGTCTTATGAATTGCACTTTACCCAGAAAGCCTCGCACCTCCTTTTCAGTCCTTAGTGGTGGCATTTCTAGGATGGCCTTGATTTTGGAAGGATCGACCTCGATACCTCTCGGTGTAATCAAGAACCCCAGTATTTTCCCTGTTGTAACACCTAACGTACATTTTTGAGGATTCAGCCATAGCCGAAATTCTCTGATCCTTTGGAAGAACTTTTGTAAGGCGGTGTAGTGGCCCTCTCTTTCTTTGGACTTGACAATCATGTCATCCACGTACACCTCAACCTCTTTGTGGATCATGTCATGCAATATTGTGGTCGCGGCCCGTTAATAAGTAGCTCCAGCATTTTTTTAACCTGAATGGCATCACCTTATAATAATAGGTCCTCCACAGGGTGGTGAAAACAGTTTTCTCCCGGTCTTCAGGTGCCATTACAATCTGATTGTAGCCTGAGAAGCCATCCATGAATGAAAGCAATGCATGCCCAACAGTGAAGTCCACCAACTCATCGATGTGCGGTAGAGGAAAGTTGTCCTTCGGACTAGCTTTGTTCAAATCTCTGAAGTCCACACATACCTGGATTCTACCATCCTTCTTCGGCGCTGGAACTATGTTGGCCAACCAAGTTCAGTATTCGGATACCAGTAGGAACCCTGCATTAATTTCCTTGGTGACCTCTTCTTTGATCTTGATAGCCCAGTCCAGACGAATCCTTCTGAGTTTCTACTTGACAAGTCGGGCCTCTAGATCAAAAGGGATCCAGTGCTGTACAATCTTAGGATCGATTCCAGGCATGTCTTCATAGGACCACGCGAAAACATCTTTAAAATCTTTTAATAAAGCGACTAAGCACTCGCGCTCCTCCGAAGACAACGTGGACCTGATCTGGACTAGCCGCGGGTCCTTCTCAGTACCAACATTAATTTGGATGATTTCATCAACTAGCGGTTTAACAAACCTCTCCTGCTCTTGATCTAGCAAATATTTCAAAATCGGAGGAATTTCTTCCTCGTCGTTTTCATCGAAGTTTTGAAATTCCTGATTAATATAATAAATCGAAGGCACAGAAAAATACTCAAAAGCCACAGCCATTCCATTCTCATTAATCACTTCATCCAGTCCATCTGATTCTTCTGTTACAACAGACTCAAAAGAGAAAGAAAAAGATGACCTGGACAAGACAGTGGCATCCGGGTTATCACTCCCAGGAATACCGAACTCAGACTCAGACGAGCTGGAACCTGATTCCGACTCACTAGACTCGGTGGAATCAGATTCCGACTCACTACCTGACCCGGTGCTGCTCGATAAGAATCCCTCCTCGTACTGCCAGACGAGGGAGGATGCGATGGATGCATCCAAAATGGTTGAAGGTGGGCTCGCAGCCGTTTCATTCCCGATCATAGACATTGAGAGATCATCCCCCAAGCACTCATGTACGATCGGAGGATCTGAAAGTAAACAAGCCAGTGCCACCTCCATTTCAAACTCGGTGTTTTCGGAATCCACTTCCTTACACTGTTCAACCTCAGCTGATGAACCTATCTGCTCCTCGGAGACATCATCTCCAGACAACTGCAAGTCGAAGAAGATCTCAAATCCCGGTAGGCGCCTCTTCTCTGCGTTCAACCATGGGTCTGGGAAACCGCAGAATGGAAAGTCTTCCCCCTCCCGGATGAAGCATCCGTTTAGGGTGCCTTGGATAGGCCGATGCATTAACCCAAAATACTTCCCCGCCTGCTTGGCTCTGGCTCTCCCAACCATTTATTTGCCTTTCCTCACCCAGTCTTCTTTGGTGGGCAAATAGCCCAAACTAAAGGTATGCAGATTGTGCGACACTTCGGTCGATGCTGTAAGGTCCTTCCGGCCACTTCTTCCTAGTCCCATCCCAGGGATATGCTGGAGCTTGTTCATGAGGTACACTGACTGCGCACTGACGTACAACCACTCATCAACAGCTAAGATGTTTTGAATGACCCGGGCCTCGGCTAGGGTAATTCCTGATAGGAACACATCCTCCGCGCCATGCTCGATTTCCAGAGCCGGTGTAGATACCTCTGGCGGCGGATGGATTGACGAATTTCCAAAAACAATAGCCACCCCCTTCCCATTGGGGTATTTGAGCATCTGGTGCATGGTGGAAGAGACTGCCTTTACCTGGTGCAGCCACGGCCGCCCTAGGGGTAGATTGAAGGTTGCGGGAACGCCCAAGACATGAAAGTCAATATTGTGTTGTCCTGGACCAACCTGGGTCTGAATCTACATAGTCCCCTTCACTTCTCTGCTTGTATTGTCGTAGGCCCTTATCACTTGGGTAGTTGGCACGAAGTCCGCGGGCTTCAACCGAATTGCATTTGCCGTCCTCAACAGGCACATGTCAATGGCAGATCCCGTGTCAACAAGAACTACCGGTATCCATTTGTCTCTACATTCCATGGAGATGTAGAGTGGTTTGTTATGTTCCGAGCCCTCAAGCGGCAATTCCTTGTCAGAAAAGGTCAACGTCAAGGAAGCTCCTCCCGGAAAAACCAGTCCTACTAGCTGCTCGGGCGTGGTGTCTATTGAAAGTTTGGCCTTTTCCATTGCCGAAAGAACAGCCTGTCTATGTACTCTTGAAGTAATAAGCAGTCCCCAGATGGAGATGTCAGCTTGTATCTTCTTCAGCTGTTTCAGCACAGCCTCCTCTTCGAGCAATTTATCCTTCTGCTTTTCTACCTCCTTGTCCTTTCCGAATACCTCTGGTTAATCTAGGTGTGGGGGTTTGAAATACCGCCCACTCCTAGTCATATGGTCAACTTCGCCGATGTACCAGGTATCATCCGGCTGGTTACTCCCCTAGTCCTTATCTGTGTGGGCAAGACATAGGTCGTCATCTTCCCACCACATGCCATCGGCAGCTGACAGACACCTGTCCGGCTCCGTCACAACTATTCCTGTGCCCACAGCACCTTCTGTTCCCGTGCCTGTAGCGTGTTTTATCCCCTCAGGGGCTTTGGCTTTCCTGATTCTCTCAGAATCTTCAAACCCTTCCCGCTCGAACTGCTTCAGTGCAGCCTACTGTTCAACAACTCCTGTATTCAAACTACCCATATCCTGAGCAAAAGTCCTAGCACCGGCGCTCTCCGGCGATGCAAACTGATTCCCAGCCCTTCCGGCCACTGTTGATGTCCCCGTCCCTGACGGACTTTGTTCTGACTGGGGCTACTTAACAACATCTGGCTCATCACTGAGCCACCCAGTAGCTTCCGCTGACCCTTCCAAACCAAACCAGTTAACAGTCATGTCTCCTAGATCATGTTCGTTGAAGAATTGAAGGTTCGCGATGTCCTCCTCTAGTTCTGCCAGGTCATCCAGCCCCTGATTAAGTCCATCTTCCCATACTACACAAACCTCTGCCCCCACTGGTAATTCCACTCTCGGCCTAACCTGGCCCGCTGAGGTAATGTAACCGCTTGGGTTGTATATGAAGCTTGCTAACTCCCCAGGCTCTGTATAAGCATTCTCATCTGCTCCGGCAATCGACCCACTTGTATCTTCGATAGCTACCACCACCATTTCAGGTTGGGTTTGGGAGATGTTCAACATGCACAAGTCAGCACCGTCAGGAATGAACACCTCTGGCTTGGATAGGTGAGAAGGAGTGATATATATGCTTGGGTCATATGACACAACCCCAGTTTGGATTAGATTGATACGTTTGGGAGGCGGGGCTTGGTTGTGTGGTAGGAGAGGGTTGGTTGTGACATTCGGTTTCTCAGGAGACACGATCACCCTATTGTCAACGAGGTCCTGAATCTCGTGATACAATCTATAGCACTGGTTGGTGTCATGACCATGTTGTTGGTGAAAGGCTCAGTACTTTGCTGGGTTATCGGAGGGGGGAAGTTTTTCTGGCAATGGCCGCGGCTCTAGGGGCTTCAAGTGCCCTTTTTTGATTAAAACCCCCAAAGCTTTGGACAGGGGCATGTATAATGGAGTGAAGGTCCTTTGGCCTTTGGGTGCGTATCTGGCTGCTTGCGAGCTACTACTGGACGCACCGGTGAATGGCGTAGCTGCAAGGACTCTTTGGGTATTGGTGGTGGTAACCATACTCACATCTGAAGATCTAGTAGCTGCAACATTGCTTGTGCCCGCATTCGCACTGCGGTTAAAAGTCCTCCTGGGTTGCTCTCTGTCATGGTCAATCAGACCTTGTTTCATAGCATCCTCGATCTGTACCCCTATCTTATGTAGATCTGCAAAGGTGGGGACGGGGAGAACAATCATCTTCTGCATGAGCTTGGGTTGGAGGTTGCGCACAACCATCCGAATTTGATCTTTCTCAACAGGCCTGATGGTCATCATCGAGGCCTTGGCCCTCCACCAAGTCACAAAATCGGAGAAGCTCTCCTTCGGCTCTTTCTTGGTTGTCTCAAGATCACGATTTGTGATCTCGATCTGCGTATTGTAGGAGTATTGTGCTATGAAGGCCTCAGCCATCTCCTCCCAACTTCTTTTAACGGAATCCTCCAGTTTTGCGTACCAAATAGCCGCTACACCCGACAGGGTCTGGCCAAACAAAGATAGCTCCTGTAACCTAGTGAGGCCTATCAGCCTTAGTATATCTGAAAACAGCCACAAATGCACCATAGGATCCTTAGACCCATCGAAACGATCTATGTGCGGCATTTTAAACCGGTCCGGCAGCGTCACGGCTGAGTCGGTATACCCATCCACAATATCTGGAATGGACTTCACACCCTGAGACTTCTTGAACAGCTTTTCAAGCTTGCTCACTTTCAACGTTGTGGGGTCCACCGCAAACTCAAAGGGAGAATCTGGTAGGTTGGTCTGTGCTTTGGATAGCTGGGGTAGGATCAGGGGCGGAGCCGGCCGGATTGGAATGTCCGTATTGTCCTAGATATTTGCTGTCTCCCCGAGTATTGGAACTGCTGGTGGGGGAGGAACTTGGTATGAAGCAGATGCTTCGGTTTGCTACTGTAACCTGCTGATTAACTCTGCCTGTTGGGCCATGACCTCGGCCTGTTGTTTGGCAAATTCTGCTTGACGGGCAACGTCCTGCTGCATAGTTCTCATGCTTTCCTGGAGCTGACGCATCATCTCCTCCATTCCTGCCATGTTGTATTGATCTATATGGATGACCGGTATATCTGTCCCGACAGTAGAAACTGAGACCTCAGCCTGACTGTTCACTAGTGGGGTAGACCACTGATCTGGCAGCCGTTGTACTGATACACTGCGCCTTTTTGACCTCCATCTAGTAACCGGGGGTAAAGAAAGGAACATTGCTTGTCCGTCTATCAGATCCATGGATCGATTAAGTCTACGACCTCTAGCCCAGAGTGCTCGGGGAATATCTGCCTGGTCGGATGCAATTGTGCTAAACTACCTGGCAAAAAGATAAATAAAGCAAAATATGGAAATAAAAATGACCAGAAAAAACGGACAGCATAACGGCTTAAATTAAGACGACACACGGTTGGCAAACACAAGCTGAATGAACCGTTCTCAACCACTGATCACTGTTCCCAAAATCACTGGCTCAAATCTGAATCCGATACCCACAGATATAACTAATTCTCAAAACACTGATGCCCGCCCAGACTTGCAAACTAATACATGCATTCCTGTAGAGACGCACTCTAAAAGCACATAGCAAGCAAATGAGAGCCAAAACACCCCTACATTAGGGTAGGGTTTCCCCGTCCTATTTTTCCAGGAGCTTGGGTTTCACTACGCACGCAGCGGTTTCAAACAACCTACAATCAGGTAAGCAACCTGTCCTTGTTTGGAATAGTCACTATGGATTCCGATATGCACTAGGTCGAATGGTCAAAAAGGGTGCATCGGTGAAAACTGGGGCTTGTGTTCCCGTCGTGGCAGAGCCCGTAACCGATCAGACTTATGGCACGCTCCACAAAGCGAGCCTCCGACAAACCGTTCAAGAATAGCAAATGGCAAACACGGTGTCCTAGGCGCACCAATGCAAATGCAATGAGAAGAAACACATAAGTGTAATCAAAATAAGATATCATGAGTTCGAGTCAAGTTCTCTAACTCCCCAGCAGAGTCGCCAGAAACAATAGACGCGCCCCCGTGGCCTTCATGCTACAGTTCGGACTCAAATGTCACGGCACTTTAATCTAATCTCGCAAAGTGCAATGCAGGATTGATAAATCACCGAACAGTCCAAATCCGGCAAATCGTTTTGGAAAATTGACTTTTATAAAGAAGTGCCAAACATGGACTGCTTTGCCAGATACAAAGTCGCCACCTAAATGTTTTATTTTGGGGGAAATTTAGGAAACCCTGACTTGTTGCCTAAGGCCACGTGTCCGTCATCACCAAAGTTGTCTCGGCTCGGGAACTTGGGTACGATTGGGGAAGTTCATCTATGAGCACCCCCACTCGCCCGATCAAAGATCGTCCTGTACTAAACATGATATCTTGTTTTTGAAAACACATGCGTTCTTATTCCAGTTAATTAGCTAGTCTTACTATGTGATGCGCACAGCAAACAAGTATAGACTAGATTGCCTAATTTGGAACAAAGCATCGCATATCCGTTTGTTTTGGAAATGGTTTGAAGTTTGCTACTCGCAAGTAGGCAAAAACACGGATTTCAATGAATTGTTCCAATTCAAGTAATCCAACCATCACCCATAGGCATTCAGGCAATTATATCAACTAAGCAGTTAGCCTCATAACGAGCATGCTTTCATGGCCATCGATAACACACATGCAGTATGCTAAGGCATAAACACTTACCTAGTAGTCCGAGCCAAGACAAAAACTAATTAGTAATCAATGCATGATCCTAGTTCATGTTAAGATGGCTAATGCAACACATGCAAAATACAACTAGAAATAGGCTCGGCTATACTAAGATGGCGTGTGAAATGCAACAACTGATACATATACTCAACTTGGAATTGAAATACAATGTTTCAATGCAGTTAGTTATGATGCGCCGAGCCCGGTGCATGCAAGATAGATGAATGGATGCAAACATGCGAGCATAAGTATGCTAATTGAAACATGACCTAGAACTAACCATCGTAAGCGGTTAAGTAAAAGGGAGAAAGACGTAAGGTTGGAAGACATTTACACACTCACGCACACTTATTACAAAGTTCGCCCTCTCGACGGAGGGTCCGAATAAATAATACAAATTGACTACTTAACTAACTAACTAGCTAATTAAATATTACACAATACTTAACTAATTAAACAAATTAATTAACCTATTAAAGCGGTAAAGAGGCTTCGGGAAGAGGGACAAATGCATGCATGCTCGGCTCCGCTCGGAAATCCATCGCCATGCTACATGTTGCCTCTATTTGCACTGCTCGGTTCCCCTGAAGACTACACAAGTCTTTGTGATGCTCCAGAATCACTTCCGATACACTGTGAGAGGCCATCGGCCAAGAGGAATGGTCATCGGCCAAGGGGAACTGGTTATCGACCAAAAATGGGGCTGTCGGCCATGAATGTGTAACCGACCGGCACTGAAGATGGCCGGCCGGCTATCTCTTCCTGCAGAATGCTGCTTTGTTACAGCAGAGGACAAATAGAGCATGTCAATGCATTTTCAAGGCAATGTGTGCACGACCACCCTCCCTATCATGTTTGATACTCAAAGGGGTGTGGTCCTCGACCCTCGGGCCATCAATCACGCATTTCAATGCATGATGGCCAAAGAAGCCAAGTGTGCAAATCAATATGGAATGAATGCACAAAAACAACTAGAATGCCTCACACTCTATCATGTTGGATGAAGAGCGTTGGCGACTAAGGACTGAGGGACGTTTCGTCACATCAAGTATGAACGTTCCTCGCTCCTCGGGTTTGGTTTGACACCCCAAACTAAACACAATGCAATGCATGTATGCCAAATACAATGCAACATGGAAAAGCAATGTCATAAACCTAAACATGCCAAATGCGATAGGGCTTTAACTATGCACACAAAGCTAAAATGACAAATATGCCAAGTTTAATGCAACCTAAACATGCAAATATGCAATGTAATAAGTATGCAACGACAATGTTCATAACAAGCATGCAACAACATGCAATCTAGCAAGCGTGGAACAACATGCAACATGACAAATATACAACAACGTGCAAGGATGGACTTAAACCAAGATGGGCGGACCTCAGCCGCGCCTAACGCAATGGCCAAAATGATGAAGTGATAGAATGAAGTGCACAATGAGCATGTACATGCAATGGTACAAAAGTTAAGGCATAAGGTCACAATGCCCAAACAAGAGCTAGGGGTGACAATCATGATAGTATGATGACGCCATAAGCTCTGAAATCATGTTAAGAGTGATGCCAAATCAAACACATAACACAAGCAAGGCATGCTAATGGACTTAAAGCTCAAGGCTAGCCAAGGGACTTGAACCATGGCCATATCAACCAAGCCCCAAAGGACCAAGGTGACCCAAAGCAGTCCCAAGACAGGCCAAAACAAGGCTAGAACATGCCTGGGATGAGGCCAAAACATGCTAGAAAGGTAAGCACAAAGCAAGACGCATACAAGGCCAAAAGGGGCAATTGCACTACACCTATTACAACCCAACATGGCAAGACTTAACCAAGGAAAATCAGAGCTATGATATGTCAAAATAAGCCCAAATACCCACTTAGATGGCATCCCGAAGGCCTAAGCATGATGACATACATAATGACACATTCATGAGGCATAAAACACAAACCCTTTAAAGCATCAAAGGGGCGATAAGTGCAAGCATGTGAGCATAAAACATGGACTAAAATAACATAAAAAAAAGTGATTCCAAATCACTTAAATGGCCCAAGCAGAACATGTTAGTGACTTGGACTCTTGAAGCTAGCAAGCTAAAATGCATGGTGGCCATAAAAAGCATTACACACATGATCCAAACAACACCAAAAAGAGCTCAAGCATAGTGAAACATGACTAAAAGCTCCTTTGATTTGAGCCAAAGTACGCAAGCATGATGGTCTAAATGCACAATGCATGTCAAGGCAAATAAGAGGATTGCATGACAAGTGTATGGTGCATGCCAGAGACCACTAAACCAACTTAAAACAGAGGTATATCATGCCAAGATAACACCGAAAACTTGCTGAAATGGGGCCAAAACATGCTATGCAAACATGCTAACATTATGAGCCAATAACACAAGCCTATGAGACACAAGGAGAGGGGGGTGTCCCTCCCCTATTCAAGACTTCAAAACTACTTCTCCACCACTGAAAATCCTTTGGATTTCAATGGTGAGGAGGTCAAAATGAGATGATACCAAAGCTCAAAAATAAAGGCACAAAATAAGGCCAAACAAGGCCTAAGGGGGGGAAGGCAACGCCCAACCAAAAAATGACCTTAAACAATCATCTTAAGCACACAAAAATAGAACATTTTTCAGTTTATAGTTAAGCTTAAAACAATATGCAAATAGGTCTAAAGGCTTAACTCAAAATGGGGAAACAAAAGGTAGTTTGCTCACCTTTGAAGAACACTTCAAGAACACCACTCCAGCAGCTTCCTCTGATCAAATCAGCAACTCAAGGATGGTGTATCACTAGGTGCCTTAGTGCAAAAGTATGAACAAAACACACTTTTAAGGCATCAACAAACACACAAATGTAGAGAGAGAGAGAGAGAGAGAGAGAGAGAGAGATAGAGAGAGAGGGATATATGAACTCTATATCTATTTTGCTGAACCTCTGAGAAAGGAGGAGGAGCTCCCCGCTTATAGGAATCCAATTCCAAGGCTTCTTGGAGAAGCCAAGACAAGGTGCAAATCCCTTCATACACGTGTGTAGAGGGGGGGATTATGCATGCCAGCTGTGACAGCTGGCATAAAATATCTGCCAAAAGCAAATGGAAAGGGGTCGATTGGAAAATATGGTCGATTGACAAACAAAGGTGGCCGACCGACCATAAAAAGTGCTGACCGACCAACACCTTTGGCTGATGGCAAGAAAAAAAGGGCCGAAGGCACAAAGCCTTGGCCGGTGGGTTGAGGAAATGGCCAACAAGCCACCTTCTTCCCTCAAAAGCAAAAAAACACAAGTGCTTGGTCCACAACCAAGCACAAAACAGCCAAGCTGAGAGATCTTGAGGCAAGGCGCGCGGCCGAGACCTCTGGGAACTCAAAACGAACATGAGCATGGATGATCACCGAGTATTCAGACGGTGACGTCCAAGTCTTGAGGACGGTCAAAAATGGGGTGTCTACACCGAACCTCATCAAACCCCGCCTAGGTGAGATCTTAAGGAACCTACGATCGCCCACTTCAAGGAACAAAGGTTGCCTTCTCCTATTGGCATAACTTTCTATCAGCTTTGGGCTGTAACTACCCTCTTTCGAATGAAAACAACTTTCTCGGTTGCCTCTCTAACAGACTCCGGACCCAACAATGGTGCATCCCCCACCTTGGCCCAACAAACTGGTGACCCACAAGGTTGGCCATACAAGGCCTCAAACGGTGCCAAGGAAGACCTCCCAACCGACCAAAGAAACACAACATCAACCTCCGGCCACAACCCATTTGGAGTACTACCCTGACTCTAAGAACTCCAAGGATGCCGAATTGGTCAAGAACACAAGGAAAGGGTCACAGACTTCCCCTCAATTCACACTACTCACTGGGTCTATGAGACAAGAGAAACAACAACCACGGCAACCACAAGTACGCCCCGGGTATCCACTACCACTAACTCAAACACTCCCCATACTCAGCACTCCAACAAGACGGGAACTAGATTTTTACCACAAGATCCTTGGTTTCCTCGTTTAAGAAAAGGTTACAACAAAACACGGCTCAAAACAAGACTCCGAACTAGCAAGTTCTTATAACGCCCAACCACCCACATAACCGAACGCACAAAACTCGAGATTTAGAAATACAATCAAAGTGGTTACACCATTACAACCATAAGGGTACAATAATTAACAACTCAATTTCAAAAGAAGGTTTTCATCGTTTTCTTAATTATGTGTAAAAGTCATCTCTTTACATATAAAACATTTTCTCAAAAGTGTTTCAAATTCACACCAGCCACAAGTCAAAATGCATTTTCTTCCTTTCAAGTAACAATCCAAAATTTGTTCATTTTAACTCCTACTCCCTCGTAACAACCGGCGGATCTTTGCCTTTAACCCACAACACCCATCACCCACATGGTGATGCTACAACCAATCAACATAACATAGCATTTGTGCAATATTAATTAATAGAATCACAACAATCATACCCCTTCTACTCGACCAAAAACATTATTATTACCACACAAGTTATTATTCACACATGATAACAACATGATTCACATAAACTAGTTAAAATAAGGATTGTTCTTGTTATTTTGAAAGAAAATTCCTTTGTACATTTTCTCAAAATTTACTTAAATTCATATCATTTTCTAGCAAAAATTTCATGTCATAAACTTCAAGAAAAATCTTTTCCTTTTGCAAACATTTTTCCCCAAGACATACCTTAAAGTCTCACCTCAAATGTTTTAGTTGAAATCGAAAAGTCATGAAGGTTACCAAAAGCTAACAATCACTTTTCGATTTATCTTTACGACAAACATCGGTGAATCCCAACCATCACCCGATCACACTCATCACACATACAGTGACCTGCCCAATGCAATAATTACATTTCCATAACAACAAAAGTTAGGAATAAACACGGTGCCAAGGAACTATGCAGCACGCATAACTTTCAAAACTTCGAAGGTTCCATACCAACACAAACATTAACCAAGAAGACCATCGATACACGAAGACTTACAAGCTTTCCTAACCAAGTAGCTAACGCTTCACCCCGACTCTCGGGTTTCTAAATTCACATCGGTAAGCACACATCGACTACCACCCGCACAAGCAAGGCTTAACGCCCACAAACACAATCCACAGCACAAAACCATCTTCTAGCTAATTCTGTGCTAGATTTTTCAAAGGCTCAACCTTACAACCCGCATCTAAACCATTCTAAAGTGACTATTTGTCACCCACCTTGATACCACTCAACTTAACTATTCACTCGAGAGTTTCCGCTCCCGGTTTTCAAGCACCAACATACCATTCCCAAAGGAATTCTATTAACACACCTAGATGGCCAACACACTCTTATACCCAAGACAAGACCGAGTAGGTCAACGGCAATCACACGATCCCGGCCACCCAAGACACTTCTTACCAGTGGTACACTCATCACTTGAGATCACAAACCATTCATTACTCCCCCGAGATGCGAATCTCATACTCCCTAAACATTCCCACATTACTCTCACCAATCTTCACAAAACTCTCAGGTCTCACACTTCCTCAAACTTAACACAATAAAGCTTCTAGAATTAATTGTGGCCCCCATCCTAACATTACGCTAGCCACAAAATTTTCCATAGAGTTCTCAATCCCCATCAACAATTTCTAAAATCAAGAATGAAAGGCCATCACAAGACCATCACATAATTCAACAGTTGATATACAATAGCATTAGGGTCCACAATTCCATTTACACATTCATAACAAACAATTTGAGTTTCATTAGCAAGCCCCACACGTGAGGGTAACAAATAACAATACATAACTACGGCGCCTTAGCACCCTACGACACATCGGTCAATCCCAAAAGTTTCACAATTTATAACATAGATTTTTAAAACAAAAGCCCCTCTCATGGGTGATACTACCGTGTTGGTTTAAAAGTTGACCCTTGCAAAGCTTCCGAAGCCTGGCCTCCTCGGGTCTGATACCGACAACGTCCCCAACTAGACTGATGGAACAAGGTCGGACTAGATTTTGAAATACTGGAAGGATTACACATAAAGGGAAAAAACGTCTAGCATGGGCCCGCTGACCACAATCAAAACAAAACAACGGCCTCCCAACACTGAACCTGATTTGGAGCCTAAACCTCACTGGATCCCCCAACGGACGAGTTCGAAACCCCCGAAGAAAACAAGGACCGAGTCTAGTAGTGAGCATGCTCTCGCCTCCACCTCTTATTAAATCTAGGGTGCTTATGAGCTGTAGGAGTAACCGATGTGACCTTCTCCGTAACTCAACCAACATTGCTAACCACGGCCTCTCCATGGGTTGCCGCCTCAACTAGATCAAAATAATTCTTCTACTTAGATTCAACCACCTCCTCCCAGATATCATCACACAACCGCCTCTCAAACTCATAACAACGGCGCTCCTTTGTTGCCACCAATGCTGGAGCAGATCTCGACAATTAGTGAACCACCTCTCAAACTGAGCCAAAGGAGTAACATCCTGACGCAACTCAACAAACTGTTCCCTTAACCTTTTCTGAGTAGAAGAAGGGAAATACTTGGCCAAGAAGGCCTCAGTAACGCTACCCACATGGCACCTATGGTACCCTTCACATACTCCCACCAATGATTTGCATTCCCCTTCAATTGAAAGGTTGCCAAAGAAACCCTCAACCCCTTGTCCTCGACTCTGAGCATGTCAAGAGTCTTGGTAATTTGTTCCAACCAACTCTCCGCCTCCGGTGGTCTTGCCCCTCCCAAAAACTCCGGTGGATTGGAGCGAAGAAACACTTTAATAGGTTTAAGGGTACGCCCGTTGTCCCCCTCATTGCGACCTAGAGCGTCTTGCACCGCTCTCACAACCTCACATGCAACTTCCCTGCCCGCAGCCGATGCTGTAACGACAGGTGCTAGGGGAAACTCCATGCCCCTACCAACACTCCTATTACTCATCCGTCCTTCTTTTCCTCATATAGACATCCTAGTTAAGGAACAAAATAGATAACTTAGCACATAATCCCTAATGCGCTCGCAACTTGCCTCACACGTTGAGATAGTACAATTATATACATTCTAACAAACAAACAATTCAATTCACTCCACATAAGAACATAGTCACATAACCACATACGAATTATCCTTTAGCGATGCCATTCGTCCCATGAGAAACCAAGAATTCTTAGTAGAATGAGTATTGATCAAGTACCCTTCTAATAGGACCTCAAGGAAACTAATAGGCACAAATAACATCCCAAAAGTTTAATCCCATCCCCACATAGTCACATAAACATGCTGTCACATAATCACAAAAACAAAATATTACCTAGTCATGCGAAATGAGCCCATTGTGGTATAACGACCACTTCCCGCGAGCCCCAAGTATTGAAACCCGGTAGCTCTGATACCAAGTTGTCACGCCCCGAAATAATTCGACAAGAACTACCCATATAACTGTTACATCAACTCACTTTCAAAATAAGATATTAACCGTAATCATTTACATAGTTCCAAATGTTACCAAAATATCCTTACATGCCATTATACATTTATTTACAACTAGTACATGAACCGATAGCATGCAAAAGAAATCATTAACTTACAACAAATAAGGCCCTCAAGGGCTTACAAGTTCCAAGGCAATAGCCCGGTTACATATAATGGTCTCTCGGACCCAAACACATTAGCCCTTGGCTTACAACAAATATCACAACAAAATAAGAGTCAAACTACTCTTCTTCAAACATCTCTATGCCCTTAGCTTGGTGGGGTCACCACATCTTTACCTGCACCAATTCCCATAGGGGTGAGCATAAAGCCCAGTAGAGATTCCTCACAAAGTATATACAGTTATGCCAGTACCATCAACGTTAAAAATACGTATGTAATGCCATGCAAGTGCCGATGTTGAAGGAAAATTTTATCTCAATGCACTATTTCAAAATCACCATGTTCTCAACAATATTCAATGCACTATTTTGAAACCACCATCTTCTCAATGATATTCAATGCAATCTCATCAATTTCAAACTTTGAATAGTTAAATCAACAAGGGCGGTCAATATGACACTGGTAATCCCTAGGCTGACGTCTGCAAGTAGGCTTTACAAGCACTACCAAACTGTCATTTTTACCGGTATTAACCGGAAGGCTCGACACCTATCCGCGCGGCTTTCGAATCTTTCACCCTGAACACTCAGGCCAACTTAACAAGTTCAACTACACCCCTTATCCGTACTTACCACCGTATTTACCCCATAAACATTTCCATTACTTCTCATTACAACATTATTTTCTTTCATGAAATAAATGTCATCAGTAGAAATTTACAATGCAAAATTAATAATTGAGTGAATATGCAATGCAATGATTTTCCATAACTCAAAACATTTCTCATTTTCTTTCTTCAATGTTATCTCACAAAATAACATATATACCTTCAACTCATGGCAATTCCCGCAATCCATGGCACATACCAATTTCCCATTCCTCAATCATGCATGCTCATGTATTACATAATAACTTCATGAATAATTTCTCATTCTCCATCTCCATATGTCAAAACTTTCCATCTTTTGCAATCACATTATGAAATCTACATACATTCATCTCTTATCAAATAAAAGGAGAAATTTCATGGACCTTTCTAAGTTTTTCTCAAAAATCCCCAAATTCTAGGGTTTTTCCTCAAGCCAAACACCTCTCATTTCTTGGTGAAAAACACTCATCAAAACATTTTTCTTAGATCAACAAAATGGAACCCTCAAAGATTGACCAACATTTTGAAAGTTTAAAGAAAAACCCACTTATAAGGAAAATCTCTACATTTTTGAAATCACAAAGTTAAAAGCATCAAAACTTGAAGAAACCCTTGGATCATCATCAAAATAGCAAAACTATATATATAACTCAAGAAATCCCTACCTTAAAGCTTGATGAAGAAAGATGAGCTGAAACCCTAGCCTCAAAGATGAGAAAAACTTTGGATCTCCAACACCCAAGTGAAGCCCTAGCTTTGGATTTTCAAGATTGAGAGAAAGATGATGAAGATCTTGACCCACAAAATTGCAAAATAAAAGTGTATAGATGTTTTAGGAGGTTTTCTAGAGAGAATGGGGAGAAATATAGGGTTTAGAGTGAGAGAGACATGAGTATAATGGGTGACACATTCGGGCCAAAACGTTATATAAAAACAGAGCTCGGACTGCCCGTTTGGCCGCTCGTGCGGCCTTCTCCACCGCTCGAGCGCCCCACCTTGACCGCTCGTGTGGTCCATTTTCTCCGCTCTTGCGTCGATTTCAGAATCAAAATTTCTGGGTCTCAAACTTGGCTGCTCGTGCGGCCCCTCTCACTGCTCGTGCGGTACAATTCTGCACGTGCGGCCTAGGGCCCCACACGTGCAGTCTTGGCCCAACTGCCCAAAGTTTCAACTTCGTCCCTGACACCCCGAACTCACCTGTGCACCCTCCGGGACAAACAAATATTCAACACTAGAAGAAAAGAATTTGGAAACCATTTCCGAACACTTCAATTCAACAAGAATAAAAAGAGAACGAACCGGAGGAAAGAAAGAATAAAGAGAAAACAAAGACCCGGTCGTCACATTTGTTGACATCCGACGCTGTTTGACCAATTTAGAATGTCAACCGGTTCGAAAAAAAAGTTTCTAAAGGACAAGTTTTCACAAATGGAAATTAGGCTCTAAACTCAAAACCAAAAATCGGTTTTGAGTTTCGCCTTTCCTTACAAGTCATTTGTTCATAGTTAGTTGTCTGTGTCAATTTTCATTAACAGTCAATGTTGTTTAACCATTTTAGTGTGTCAACTAGTTAAGAAAACAAAAGTTAAAAGTACTTTAGCGATTTTTGCCTCAAAAGCTACATCAACACTCTAGTAGACTTTATAAAATAAAAAAATAAAAAAAAAAAAGAAAGAAAAAAAAAGAAGAAGAAAATAAACTATTAAGTAGCTCCATAAGCTAAACCAAACGACCCCTAAATCAACGAACCTTATACCTTTTGGAGAAAAAGTAAGGACACAGACGGTGTGGTAGCCGTTAGTTAGCCCAAGAATGATGAAAGCAATATCATCCAGCCCTGGCTGCCATATTTGGTTGTGAAATAGAATGTTGGATGAGTTTTAAGAAAATACAAATGGCAATTGGTCAACCAACTTAGGTTAGTAGATTTTCAATCTATTCTTGAAAAACATTGTAATCAAAAATAGTTACCACAGTATTCCTAGTTCAAGTGTAAAAATGGTGACGCAGTGCACCCATAAGGAATCTAAGTAAAATTAGAAAGGTAGTAAAATATAGAAAATGCAAAATGGCATAGGCAGACTTGAAGTCTTGGGGTAATAACCTTAAGGTTATGGTTTCAAGTCTTGGGACCACCATTTTGTGCATTATGTCAAAGGTTAGATGTATACTAAATCTTTGACCTCCCAAATACACATTAATGTGTATTAATTGGGCGTTGTTTTATATATAGTTTTTCATTGATATCTAGAAGAAAAAGTTGGAAATATTTCTTAAAATGATTGATGTTACCAAAACACGAGCAACCATATCCCATGGTTTTAGATGATATTCCAAATATGGTTCTACAATTTCCAAAGCTACATGGCACATATCCACTGCAGCAGCACCAAGCCTTCTTATGCCCTACACATATAAATGTCGAAATGGAGAGAGAGATTACAAAAACTTGAAACACAAAATCTTCCAGCCATATCTATGACGTAAGAAGTAAAGCAAGTTATCAGTAAAGCAAGTGAAAGAAAAAGGTTATTGCCCGGCTGACATCAGTAAATTCTTTGAATAACACTATGTTGGTACTCTATGCATCGTCATGTTCATACCCAAATCTAGTAACTAGAAGTGATTGCTCTACCTAAGAAAACAAGTGAAAAAAGGTGAGCGGAAAAAAAATATATATATATTTCCAACTTTCAACTCTAAACCACCACAGTTTTAGACAATTTTTTTCAATGTGATCTGTTTCCAAAAGTGGAAGGAACATGATTAATTTTATAGACAGATAAGAAGTGAAATATACACAAGCATTTGAATTGTCCTGTAATAGAGTCTGTTGTTGTCAATACCTTCTTCTCAGTTCCTTTTCCTTGCATAAACTGAGCTTGGGCAAGGAATTGATAAGAGGGACTTACAAATAATGTGCTCAGAAATCCATAATGGAGTCTGATCACAAGGTCTAAAAGTATGTAAAGTTCACGGAAAAATTCCTCGAGTCTAAACGCTATAAAACAGAAAGTTGGGTACATCCTCAACCAGTCTCTCTTCCACATCCACCACCAACAAAAAAATGGTCTTATTGATGGTCACCTATTGAATAAAACATTATAGTCTTAATGTAACATGATCACTCACCTTATCGGTATGACTCATTTGAATCTTTTGCCCATTACAAAAAGCACCCCCACCTAGAATAAAGAGTAAGAAATATTTTATATTTCAATTTTGGTATGTAAAAGAGCTTGTTACATAATTGTTTAGATAAAACCTTCTTACCAGCAGTTGCAGAAAACGTGTGTGTATTCCAACACATTGGGGCTCCAACAAATTCTACCTTAAACACAAACCAATTGTCATCCCTTCAAGTCAGAAACAAAGAAACTCATTCAGTCTTGATCTTGGACGAAATAATTGAACAACAACTACTTCAAAAATTAGTTGAGTTGAGTTCAATGCCAAAAAAAAAATAGAAAATGAAAAGGTTTATGCAACTATGTTTTATATTCTGATTAACACATCAACCAGGGAAACCATCATTTAGTATAACAACTTCAATGACCATATTAATTTGCATATCAAATTTCAATCCGATGGACCGTTACAGAATTATGCAAATTCTTTTTGGAGACTATAAAGGTATGTGATTATATACCATAGCACCAGCAGCCGACTTTCCTTTATACAGAACTCCCACAAAGACTGCAAAGCTAGGGTAGCAATGTGCAAAATTTCTTGTCCCAGCTATATAGATATCAAAGGCAAATGGCCTTACGTCAGAAAACTAGCTGCAACTATAAGAAGTAAATGCAGAAAAGTGAAGAAGCACATTCAAGAAGGCAGATGATAACATGTTTCAATATGAAGGAATTATCAGCAATCATAATGAGGTAACAGTTAAGTGTCAGCATCCACTTTGAATTGAGAAAAGTTGTCAATATGAAAAAAGAAATGGGAAATAGAAACTAGAAATGTGGTCCATATGTCATAGGAAATCAGAAATGCTAGGTGATAGATATAAGATCGAATAGAATATGTAAAAGACAAATTATTAGGAACTTTTAAAATAGGGTGTGGAAGAAATTATTGGATTGGGATTGGGAGAAGGAAAAGGTGTGGAAGGAAAAAAAATATATATATATATATTTTCTTGCATATAAATCAATCACACACCCCATATATTGCTCTTCAGAAGCAGCTCATTTCCCATTTTTTTTAGTCAATAAAATTTACTCTCCAGAATTTTTATTCATATAGAAATATTCCAGAATTCAATCTAAAAACTGCAACTGAAGTGCATTCCTACACTCCAAAAAGGAGAACAAGAAACAGGGCCGGCCCTGCCCTAAGGCAAGTAAGGCTTGTGCCTTAGGCCTCATATTTTGGCCCAAAAATAGGGCCCCAAATTTAAAAAATTGTTATAGGTTTAATTTTTTTTTTTTTTTGATTTTAAGATCAATTTAAAGGGCCTCAAATGTTTTATTGGACCCATGTATAATTTAGCCCATATTTATTTATAAATGTGTTTGGCCCATATTTATTAAAATGAAAATATATAAATAAATAAATAAAAAACAATAGGGCTCCTAAATTTGGTAAAACATATAAACATATATAACATAGGGCCTCTAAATTTGGTAAAATATTATAGGCTCAATGTTTTTTTTTTTTTTTTGGTTTTAGGATGAATTTAAAGGGCCCCAAAATATTTTTTTGGGTCCATGTATGATTTACTCCATATTTATTTATAAGTGTAGTTTGGTCCATATTTATTAAAATGAAAATATATATTAAAAAAAAGTGTTTGGGCTCAAGAAAAATAATACATACAATATATGGGCCCTATTTTTTTTATTTTTTATTTTTACCTTCTTTATTTATTAGATTTTAGTGGAATAAATAATTTTGCTCAAATTTTTTTACCTAGGTCTTTATCAGTTTTAATTGAATAATTTTTTCCTAATTTTTTTGTTTTAATTTTGTTTAATTAAATTGTTTTATTTATAATTTTAATGATTATATGTGTAAGTAAATTTTTTTATGGTTACAAACAAATAAAAAAATTGTAACTTATCGTTTTATTCATGAATTTTTTTTCAATATAAAAGGGCCTCCATTTCCAAAATTCGCCTTAGGCCCTGACGAACTCAGGGCCGGCCCTGACAAGAAACAAAAAGTTATTGCCAATAAGTTAGTCTTGTGGCTTAGAATTTTGAGAAGCCTAATAAGTTTCAAAAGGAACAAAAAAATAGGTTATGCAAGTCATCTAATTTGACCACACAAATTCTGATATATAATTGAAAATGAATCAATAAGTTCTAGCAAACAATATTAAAATCATGTCAAGTTGTAAAAGTTTTACGATAGTTACATTGCTAAATAATTCACAACTAGTTAGACAAGTATAAGTCTTGAATCAAGCGTTGAGTTCCGTTCGAGGAACTTGGTGAATATGTACGCATAATCTTAATTACCAAAGGGTTAAGACAGTCTAACCTAAGGGATCTATGCACCAAAGATAATCAGAAGATGAATCGCCAATAAGCCCTCCCTCTTCCCCAAGAATAAGGTGATCCTTGATTAGATATACACAGATTGAACTTGCAGAGATAGGTTAAAATGACAATTAAGTAATAATATTAGATTTGATACACAGATTGAACTTGACAAAGCCAATATTCTCAAGCTGTTGAACAACTTACCGGTGATATCAGTGGCTAGTTTGACATTGCAAAACCTTCCAGTTGGTTTATGATTGATGAAGTCTTTGCCATGAGGTGGGAAATTAGCTTTGACAATGGTGTGAATATGGTCATTGTTCCCAACATCTACTGTAGGGTCACCAAATGTTAAGATTGTTGGAGCAAGAGTTGTTGAATTTTGAGCATCCCCACCACTGATTGCAAAGTCCAATGCAATAATAAAAAACAATGCCCCTCTCAATCTCAAGTAGTTGTTGTTGATACCCATACTTTATAGGAATGGTGCGTTTTGAGGCTACTTCGAGCGAGGGTTATGTTATGTTATGTTATGTTATAATCTGCAGCTTTATGGTAGGCTTCCCTCCAAATCGGTTATTTTCAGGCCAGCAGCAGTGGCCCTTGCAAACTCTGAACTGTCCGAGGGGGAATCAAGCACGCATAGCTATCTTCTCAAGGAAGCGCAGGCCACTGTCAAATTAGGAAAAGAGCTGGGAATTAATTTCTGTGGGCAAGAAGAGGGTGTGGTTGAGAAGATTCTTGAGCTGGAGCTTAAGGACAAAGAGAGGTATTTAAAGGATGGAACCACTTAGCTGTAAGAGCAGTGTGCTGGGCTGCACCAGGAGGAACATATCTCGGAGTTCGGGTTGTTAACATGGAGCTTCTGCAGTGGGTGAGTGGAGTTTGGACCGGAGTAGAAGATTTGTACAATGGGTGTTTTGGTTGGTTGTTTGTCCTGGGGTGTATTAGGTTGCTATGGGTGTTCGAAGCTTGTTAGGGGGTGTTCTGTTTGGAGAGTATTAATTGGGTTAATTGGATGTTCTGTTAGTGGGTGTTCTTTCGGTTGGGTGTTCTGTTAGTGGGTGTTCTGCTCAGTTGGGGCGTTTTACATATGTGGTGTGTATTAATTAGATTTTGTGGGGGTAGTTTGTGGGGTGTCATGGTTTTTGTTGAGTTAAGTTCTTCTTAACCTTTGTTTTTTATTTTATCTTTTAAAAAAAACTCAGATGATGCCATAATTGAATATTTGACATTTGGTAATCCCAATTCTTACTGTGAGAAGCTTGAGAACTTGCTTACTTATGGTCTCGTTGATGGGCAGTTGGAACTAAAAGAAGAAAAATCAAAGCAACAATTTTGATTCTTGAATGGTTATGCAGATTTCAAATTGTTTCAACTGTAAGAGGTATTGCCAAAAAAAAAAAAAAAAAAAAAAAAAAAAAAAAAAAATGTTATGTTATAATCTTTTATAACCAGCAGAAAAGCTACCAACCAAAAAAACCCATAAATTATCATATTAGTCAATAAGAACATGTGATTGTGTGCCTATCTAATATTATACTCTTAGTTTTCTATTTTTTTCTTCCTTGCAGGGTCATGTAATTCTTTAGATCTCTTCTATGTTGGGCACATTACCAATCTAAAATTCCCGTAACACATGATATAATTATTCAAAAAAAAGTCTAGGAAATTTACTCAAAATAATAGTGCATGGTGTAGATTGAATTTTGTATAATAAGACCCATCTTTGAAATGCATCTTAACCATTAAATGCTCTTTTTCGGTTTTTTTTTTGGTTAAATATTATAGGTTTCTTGTATTGCTCATAATCAGTAGAAAAATTATCAACCCATAAAAGCAGTCCAAAAAATTTATCCAAAATAATAGTGGATGGTGTAGATTAAATTTTGGACAGTGGATGCCTTTGCAATGCATCTTAACCATTGAATACTCTTTCTCAGTATTTTTCTAGGTAAATATTGTGAGTTCTTAACATTGTTACTTCTATAATAAAATCAAAATGAGGATGAGAATAATATCTCATGGTCAAGATAAGTATCTAATAATAGTTAATGGAGTCTTGGAAGTAGACATATAGCATTAAAAACAAGTGATGTTTCGAGACTACTAAATAATTTTGATTTAAACTAATATCTGTCAAATTTTTTAGAAGTATTAAATGGAAATCACAATTATGAATTTTTGTTTCTCTAATTAATAGAAGAAGAAAAAGTCGTTACGGGATTATTAAATGATGCATTGGGAGTTGCAGCCACGAGACTAGTTGCCTAAACATCACAACTTTCAAATTATCTAATGCATGTTGGAACATCTGTAATCTGTCCAATACCTAGGGCTTACAGTCAAGTAGGGAACAAACTCCTAATAAGAAAAAAAGATTCATACAGTCAAGCAGGAAACAAACTAATTTCACACCATGCAAAATAACAAAATTGTCAAGAACAAAACTAGATCAAACATTGAAAAATGAAACAAATTAATCAAGTTTAACAATACACAATACAACAAACCAAGGGATCATAAGGTACCTCTATTGAGACTGAAGGGACAAAATGAACTATGAATAGAAAACAG
Source organism: Camellia sinensis (assembly GCF_004153795.1). Classification (NCBI taxonomy): domain Eukaryota; kingdom Viridiplantae; phylum Streptophyta; class Magnoliopsida; order Ericales; family Theaceae; genus Camellia; species Camellia sinensis. Next base: position 501,914 of record NW_021024666.1, read on the forward strand.
AATTGGAAATTCTATATATTCCAGTTTGTGAAGGTAACCTCCTTAACTTGCTTTCTTTGATACTATAGTGAAATTCGCAGACAGATGTCATAAAAAATCTGCGAGTATTTAAAATAAAAAAATAAATAATAAAAAATAAAGAGAAGAGAAGAGAGCAAGGCAAGGCAGGGTAGTAGGGCTAACAGCTAATATTTCGTACTTCCTAGCATATTAAAGAGGTCAGCACACTTTGCTCATCGGCTCAATGGATAACACATGAAGCTTCAAAAAACTACATCAAGGAAATATGCGTAGAATATGTATAAAGACTTAATTAGCCATAATCTTGACAGAAACACTGACCTCTACATAAATGGTAAGCTTTATAATCAATGTAACAATCAGGAGAAAACTGTAGCTACCAAAACCCACAAATACTCACACAAGGATTTCCATGTCATGGGACTGCAAGCTTAATTTTAGAACCATAAAAGCCTCAAACAATATTAAGGTAAATGAACCACCACCTTCCTATACAATAAACATGCACTGACTGATTCACATGACGCATATTACTACCATTTCAGAGTTTGTTTACGCACGTTCTATGAAGTGTTTTTTTCGTAATCCCCATCGCTTACTCATTTTATGCAAATTAATTAACCACCCTTTTGGAAGAGTTTTTCGTAATCCCTACCACATATCCTTATACAAAAAAGTATCTGAAAAAGGCATTTTGTCGAGCACCAGGTGGGTGGACAACGATTCCCCCGAAATCAAATCAATGACAGAGACCCCAGGCAGCAGCTTTGAAGATTATAACTCTTATTCTCTTTGTAATTATTATTAAAGGAAAAGTTTATTGAATTGGGTTATGGGAACAAATGTTGGTTTATTAGTTTTGAAGAAGGAATGCTGTAACTGTATAGTCTGTATTATTTGTGTAGATACAAATATCGAATGCAAAATTCTTAAATCAAAACTGAGAGAAAGAGAGAGAGCTATTACCTTCAAACTCTAGTTTTTTCCAAGGAAGTAAAAGAGAGATCAAAATAGATGAGTGCAAATTGCAAATAAATATACAAATTTTGGATACAATACCTCGAGAGGTACTGATTGAACATTGAAGACTCCTAAAGCTCTTGAAGAGGTGATACCCATGTATTGACCGAGATCGAGGGTGAGATTGAGAGAGAGTGGGCGATGATGTCGGCTTGGTGAAGGTGGATTAACAAACTGATACCGGCAGGAGTGACCTCATAGATGAAAGATGGCGATGGCGATGGAGAAGGAGAGGGAGAGGGAGGGAGAGAGAGAGAGAGTGAGTAAACTCGATGATGGAAGATGGAAAGCAATACACAGAGAGAGATAGAGAGAGAGGGGAAAAATGAAAGTATCAGAGGTGCCAAGCGTTTGAGAATTTGCAAATTTTGGGTGTTTTTGTGGCTATTAGTGACGGCACAATGATGCCCATCGCAAAACAAAAAATTAAAAATATATATTTCCGTCGAGAGGGAGGAACAGTTGCAAAAAATGAGCCTTTCGCGACGGCCATAGGTTTGCTGTCGCAGAAACCATTGAACATATGCTTCCTCCTTTTTGAGGCAGAAATTACCATCGCAATAAGTGACCATTGGCAACAAAATATTAACTGTCGCAAAAAGAAGCTTTTGTGTATTTGTGTCTGGTGCATCAACTTATTCTGCTTTAGCACAGCTGTCTTGATAGCTATGCTCTACTGTATCTGTGCTGATTGTTTTTTACTAGCTCTACTATTGTGTATTTCAGTATCTGTTGGTTCCTCACCGACAGACAAGGTTTTAAAAAGCGGCCGCAACCGTTACGTAACGCCGTTACGTAACGGTTTTGGCGGTTACCGCCACCCGTTACGGCCGCTTTTGCAGTGTGATTGAGATTCACAGGTGTGTCGGCCGCAGCGGCTACCGTAGCGGTCGTAACGGTGTGTAACAGGCCGTTACAGCTGTTACAGCACTGTTACGTAACGGTTCCAAACTGTTTCTTCCGAAAAAACACACAAATAAAAAGGCTAAAAATAGGGGAAGAGGGATAGAGAGAAGAGAGAAGATAAAGAGAGAAAATGGAGGAACAAGAGATAGAGAGAGAGAAGAGGGAAGATGAAGAACATGTTATTAATTTGTTGAAACTGTAAGACCTATGCTATTCTATTCAGCTGCTATCACTAAACCATTTTGTTTGTGTGTGTCTATCTATATATTGTTTGAAAATAATAATAATAATAATAATAAGTGTGGTCATTATCTATTGTCATTATCTATTTGGCTTGGTTAAAATATGTATATATATATATATATATTTAGGCTCTTATTTATTCTCTTACTTTTGTCATTGTTTATTTTATGTATAATAGTTAGTGATTGATTTTTTGTATAATATAAAGTCATTAATTATTAAAATAAAATGTAAAAAACTCAGTTTATAGTGATTTAAAAATATGAAATATATTGCATCATACTTAAAAATTTACAAAAATTGATCAATATTTATTTTTAACCCAATAAATATGATCATGGAAAAAAAATATGCGTATCGGTAAGTTTTTTTCAAATTGTGCGAAAAATAAAAAAATTCACGGTTCCGGTTACCGCAACCGTTACACTACGGCCTTTACACCCCGCAACCGCAACCGCGTCACCGCCACCGTTACGGCGACCGCAACCGCTTTTCAGAACCTTGCCGACAGATGCTTGGTTTATTAAGGCTTTTGCATCATTCCCCCCTTCTCCCTCCTCCCCGCCCCCCCTTGCCCTTCTTTATTGGTGTGTTTCTTCTTTTCTTGTAAGGTTTTTCTCATCAATAAAATTGTTTTGGTTGATCAAAAAAAAAAAAAAAAGTACCCTGTTTGCACACCAGAGATACCTTTTTCTATTTTAGAAGGTTCACCATCCAGTGGCCGAGGAAATGCTAATGCCAGTCCTTAAGTTGGATACAAACACAATGCTTTTATTGGAAGTCGTAAGCATCACGTATGGCAAGCAATAAGAGCATCATCAGTTGCTTCATATTATCTTGATAATTTTTCTCATGGTATTCTCTTCTGGTGTTTTTTTGTACTCATCAGTTGGCTTTTTTACTACTTATTTTATATTGATTTCTTGTATGGTGTGCCTTCTGTCTTAATTTTTTTATTTTGTTTTGCCTTCCAAATATCTGTAGCTGTATATCGTTGGCAAGATGGTGCTATTGTAGCAAATAATCCTACCATATTTTTCATACACGAAGCACAACTTTTATGGCCAGATACAAAAATTGACTGTTTAGTTTCCATTGGATGTGGTTCAGTTCCAATCAAGGTAACCACAATTATCCAAACTTTGTTTCTGTAACGACCCCAAAATGCATATAAGAAGTCATCCTTATTTAACTAGGGGATAATGTGTTTTAATTTAATTATATCTATTGGAATTGAAGAACTATCTGTTGAGTTATGACTTTAAAACTGGAATTGACGGCCTTTACGGGTTCAAAAATCAAAATCGAGTACTTGGGTATGTTATTGGGAATTTTTAGAACTATTTGGAAAAATTAATTGGAAATCTAATTCGTCTGATTCATTAATGCATGTTTGGGTGGTTAACTTTGTGCTGCAAATTGAGGGCCTTAGAGACTTCAGAAACCAAAACAGGGGTTATATTTATGGCCAGCATAATTTTTACAGTCATCTGGAAAGTTTAATTGAAATTTAATTTTGTACAATTCGTAAGGGCGTGTTTGGCCCTCCTTATTTGTGATAAAGCTTAAATACTTAAATATATGGGTGTGTATGAGTTATATAAGTGGTGAACTCATCTTTTTGGAGTCAAAAAACAACATAGCTAAAGAGAGAGAGAGAAAACCGTGAAAGGGAGAGGGGTAAGAGAGACAACTTTCCCAACATCCATGGAGGCTTTGAAGATGATTGAAGAGAATTGAAGGAAAAGAAAGAAGATCACCCATGGAACTTGGGGGAAATTGAAGAGAGCTAAGAGATAGACAAAGATTGAGTTAGGTATGATAAATTATCTTGAATCCTTATGTTTGAGGCATCAATTTCATGAAATCATGATAATAAGGGAAGCTTTGAACCCATTTGAGTTACGGTTCTATGTATATATTTGATTGAACCTTGATTTTCTAAGAATTTCTTGATTGAAGAATTCAAGTCATTATATTTGTTTATTTTGAGGTTATGATGTTTGATGGAGATTAATAATGTGAAATTGGTCATGCATTAAAGGGTTTTGGGCTTTGATTTATATGGAACTGAGGTTTGATTTTGAAAATGAGAAGTCCCAATTTTGCAGCCATTTTCGGACTGCAAACTGCCCAGAGCCGCACGTGTGGCCCTGTTTCTCGCACGTGCGGGAGACAACTCTGTCTAGCCAATTTTGAACAAGCATATCTTTTGCATTCAGACTCCGTTTTGAGTGATTCTTGAGCCTAAAATCCAACCTCGGAAGTCTAGTTTCCAATGGCAGTGGTCTCACTCCAAAATTCTAAACACAAATAGTTATGCCCAAATTAGTGACGACTGCTCACTTTCTGTCAACCAGTTTTGTACCATTTCTTCACCTAAACCATTTCCCATCGATTTCTCCTGTTTTCTGAGACATGGATTATAACTTATTAAAGAATAATGAGCTTGGTACCACCATGGCTAATTGATTGAATGATCAAAGAGAATAAGTAAAGGATCGAATATAATCTCATATTATGTGTTGTGCAATGTACATGTAGGTCGAAACGAGGACATCGTCCCATTACTACCGGAAGCCGATCACTGTGAGTAATAGTAATGTAACGTCATGTTACACTTACTTTTATGATTATGATTTATGTATTGTTGTTTGTGAATGGCCTATTCCATCGATATTGTGCTTTAATTAAATCCTATTCCATCGATATTGTGCTTTGATTAAATTAATAGATACGTTTGAATAATGGCATTGATATGGACCAAAGGTCATTCTGTCCCTATCAATAGAAGTGGGCCCGAGGCCATTATGATGTGAATGGTTCTGTCTCTATCAATAGTGTTGTAGTGATACATGTGCCTTCTGGTAATAGTTATTATTAATGTTCTGTTATTCGCAAGACAACTATGTCTGTAATAAACCATGGGGAAATGTATGGGCACTATTGTGTAATGGTATTCTGATGAATCTAAAGTTATTATGTTTTGTTTATTCGTTCCGTTTATGCTACGACATGATATGAATTGTTCAGTCTTTAAGACCTAATGATTTCTGATATGGAACAAAGTGTTGTATGGAACTAAGTGCTGCAGTGCGAGTCACCTCTAGAATCCGTGCGAGACACCTCTTGAGTCCATACTTACGTGAACTGGGCCTATGGCCAACCTGTGATATCTGGGCCATTGGTCGTTCTGTATCTGTTAGGCCTATGGTCGTTCTGTATCCGTTAGGCCTATGGTCGTTCGGTATCCGTTAGGCCTATGGCCGTTCTACATTATATATGGGCCCGAGGCCGTTCTGTATTATATGTGAACTTGAGACTGTATTGAAATATAGTTATGGATAAGACTTGTATATGGTTGGTAACTGTCTATTTATTTTATCCAAGGTTTTGCTTATTCAATTAACCTTCTTACATTGCTATTATTCACTAAGCCTTGCTCATTCTGTTTTATGTATATTTCTGTAGGTGAACCATCGGGAATTGACACTAGAGTTGTATTGAGGTTTGCCTGTCTACCAAGTCACCTGGGGTATATCTCCATGTGGAGGTCTTACTTTATTGTTGGGTGTCTGTAGACGCGCTCGTGGGCCTCACGCTACAGTTCGGACTCGAATTGTCGCGGTTCAAAATTTGAACCAAAGAGTCCGAATCCGACAAATTATTTTTTGAAAACAGATTTTGTGTAAAGAAGTCCGAATCCGACAAATCATGGTTCGAGGACCACTTCCGGATTCAGCCAGCTTTAGCTAAGGAGGCACTGATGGCTCAGGAGAAGGCGGAGCGGTATGCACGCGGCTTCCTCATGTTCTTATTGGGGACGACCATCTTTGCCGACTGGGCGAACACCGTGCCTCTCTGTCTGCTGAGCGCTTTGGTGGACGTCACACGGATCCTACACTACGACTGGAGTGGGGCAGCCTTGGCCACACTCTATGGATACATGAGCTCATCCTCCCGGTGCAGCGCGCAGTTGCTCGGAGGCTACTGGCAGGCTTGGGAGGTACATTTTCTTCCTCTTTTACATTTCCTGTACTCTGTACACTGCACACACTACGGTCTGCTTCACGTTGACTGTATACTGCACCCACGGTACATATATAATCTGCTTTACACTGACTGTACACTGCACACACTGTACATCCTGCACAATACACTGCACGATACACGGTTCTGCGATTTCTGCTTCATTCTGCATTCTGCTTTATCTGATAAGCATACTGATATTTGCTCTGCAGTTGTGGGTCTACGCCTACTTCCCGAGGCTTGCGCCAGTGCCCGACGAGGAGACTCCCCTCGACGTTCCATTCTCTCGACGCTTCGACGTGAGATGCATGCGGAGACCCCGGGAGACGTTCATATTCTTCCGCCGCTACTTCGATACATTTACCGCCGCAGAGGTATTTTCAACTTTAGAATTTTATTTCAAGCTTTGCTTTGCACTGTATTTTCAATAATAGTAGATAACTGACTGCATATCATTTTCAGATCACCTGGCAGCCCTAGGCTCCATTGCCTGCTGCGGTTCGGGAGCGGATTTGCCGGTGCTGAGGAGACCGCCCGATTCAGGATCTTGCTGTAGGGCTCGTCTGTTGGGCTTGGTACCTGGGTGAGCACTTCCTGCACCAGACGCCGGGTTTACCAAAGCAAGATAGTTTCCAGGTCCGCCCCCTGTCCATATGAGGGACACAGAGAGGTACACCCTGGAGGAGATGGTTGATTACACGATCGGCTGGGATGCGGAGGGTTTCAGGGGCGAGGGCGACTACACGGAGTACGTCCAGTCCTATGTCATGCGGCCTCTGAGTAGTGGTCGTCGGGCTGAGAGAGAGAGGCCACGGCGTCGGCGGCTAGGGCAGGAGCAGGAGCGCCTAGAGTGGCTCGGGTCCGTGGCAAGAGTGGGGCCCGAGAGGACGGGGGCTAGTTGGCCAACACTGCCCACGATGATGACATGCTGAGGGCAGGGTGGGGAGACCTATCAGATCCCTTCGCTCCCCTCTCGGCTGATCACGAATTATTCGGGTTCTACGACTTGCCCCCGGTATGTACTATTGCATTTTTGCATCTTGCGTTATATTCCATTTCATTTGATATTTCGCAGAATTCTAATGCTTCTAACACTTTTGCAGGCTTCCTCCGAGTACATCGTCAATCCCTGGAGTTGAACGCCTCCATGATGGGGATGCTACAGCGGAGCTTCGACTGCTAGCCATTTACAGTATTCCGGTATGTTCTTCTGACCACAGTCCTCAAACCATACATAAACTGTTTTACATAATCTGATGCATCGCATTGTCATCACAACTCGGATACATGGCCCTCACAGCATCTGATACACGATAGCCACAGAACTGTTCACAACATTACTCACGGCATTCCATACACTGCACTCAATCACTGCATTCCGTACCGACACACTGTTCACAGTATTCATCACTGTACTCATACACTGCATTTCTGCACTAATACTTGCTCACAACAGTCATTACACTGTACTCACACACTGTATTCGGCATTCATAACCTACTTTTGCGTAGCATACTGATGCGTTTACCATTTGTGCTTTTCAAGCCTCCATTCCAAGATTCCTACTGCAGGAGGTGCTCAGCTGGGCTTTTTGTTCCTGTCCGAGATGGCAGAGTATATCCCCGCACCAAAGCGGGCGCACTAATGTTGGGAGTAGCTCACGGGCACAGTTCCCAATGATGATGAGTTTGAGGCTGTAACAAGTCGCGGGGACGCTCGCTACAGCTCGGACTCGACTTGTAGTCACGGTTCTAAGTCTGAACCAAAGAGTCCAAATTCTGGCAAATCGTTTTGAGAAAAACAGATTTTTGAAAGAAGTGCCAAACATGGACTGCTTTGCCAGATACAGAGTCACCACCTAAATATTTTTATTTTGGAAAATTTAGGAAACCCTGACTCGGTGCCAAAAGGCCACGTGTCCGTCATCACAAAGTTGCCTCGGCTCGGGAACTTGGGTAGCGATTAGGGAAGGTACTTCGTGAGCACCCCCGCTCGCCCGGTCATAGACCGCTCTACTAACCATGATATCTATTTTGAAACATTGTATGTTCTTATTCCGGTTATTAGCCTAGGTTACTATATGATGCACACAGCATATAAGTATAGACCGGGTCGCCCGAATTGGAACAAAACATTTCATGCTTGTTTATTTGAAAATGGTTTGATGATGCTACTCGCAAGTAGGTTAAGACGTGGATTTGCCACCCTCAGGTGGGCTTAGAAAAAATATGATTTTGCCACTATCTAGTGGGCTTAAAACTCACAGTCAATGATTTGTTCTAATTTAAACAACCGACCTTCACCCACAGGCATTCAGGCAGTTATATCACATAAGCACATAGCCTCATCGTAAGTATGCTATCATGGCAATCACTCCACACGCATGCAAAGGATGCTAAAGCATAAAACTTACCGAGTACTCCAAGCCAAAATAGGAATTTATTAGAAATCATGCATGATCCTAAGTATCAAAAATGCCTAATGCAAACACATGCAAAATGCAACTATAGCAGGCTCGGCTATTCTAAGATGGCATATGAAATGCTACAACTATCATGTATTCAATTTGGAATTGAAAGTACAATGCAGTTAGTATGATGCGCCGAGCCCGGTGCATGCAATACAGATGAATGTGCAAACATGCTGTCATACTGTATGCTAATTTAACATGCCCTAATCTAACCATCATAAGCAGGTAAATAAAGGGAGAAAGACGTGGGGTTGGAAGACATACAACACATCACGCACACTTATTACAGTTATGCGCCCTCGCTCAGAGGGTCCGAAAAATATACAGTCCCAATATTACAGTCCCGAATAAAAGAATATTACAGTCCAAAATATTACAAAATCCTAATTAATGAATTAACTAAGAAAGCAAATAAAACTGGCGTGCAAGCCAGGGACTGCTTCGCTTCTGATGGATGATGCATGTCCGGATTGTCTTGCGCGGAAATCCACCGGAATGCCCCAATTAGCCTCTGTTTACACTGTTCTTGAAATGCGTGCCAAGCCCCAAAAGGTTGCTAATTCTTCGTTTTGCTGCAACAGAGAGCAAGAAAGGGGCATAGCAATGTATTTGCACAGATATATGCATGTCTCAATCCTCGTGCCACCAATCACGCATACCGAGGCATGATGGCCGAGGAGTCGAAATGCACAATTCAATATAGGATGAATGCACATGAAACTACAGCTAAACCTAACTCCATCATGGATAATCCAGAGTGTCGGCGACTGGGGAATTGAGACACATTCCGTCACTCGGAGTACGAAATGTACCTCGTTTCCCGTGCCCGGCTAACTCCTATTCCAGACATGATGCAATATGCATGATATGGATGAAATGCGACTAAGATACAATCCTAACATACACGATGCTACGAAAAATGAGATGCCTCGAAATACGTGCACGCGGCACGCAAACCGAGAAAATGACAGTATGCAATCTAAGATACAACCTAGTATACACAATGCTATGAAAATGAGACGCCTTGAAATGCGTGCGCACAGGCACGCAAACGAGGCGATGACAGAATGCAATGGAAATAAGGTGCCTCGAAATGCGTGCACACGGGCACGCAAACCGAGGCAATGAAAAAAATGTGATGTAAATGAGGTGCCTCGAACTGCGCGCACCGGGCACGCAAACCGAGGCAATGGTAAATGCAATGAAAATGAGATGCCTCGAAATGCGTGCACACGGGCACGCAAACCGAGGCAATGGTAAATGCAATGAAAATGAGATACCTCGAAATGCGTGCACACGGCAGCAAACCGAGGCAATGGTAAATGCAATAAAAATGAGATGCCTCGAAATGCGTACAACGGGCACGAAACCGAGGCAATGGTAAATGCATGAAAATGAGATGCTCGAAATGCGTGCACATGGCACGCAAACCGAGGCAATGGTAAATGCAATGAAAAATGAGATGCCTCGAAATGGCGCGCACACGGGCACGTAAACCGAGGCAATGTAAATGCAATGAAAATGAGATGAATGGCATGGAAAAAATAACATGGACTTATACTAACATAAGGAGCCTCAGCCACACTCACATAAGAAGCCAGTTGATGAAAATGAAGTGCTCGAAATGCGTGCACACAGACACGCAAACCGAGGCAATGGCATACGCAATGCAAATGACATGGAAACATGATATGGACTTAATACCAACC
>NW_021024666.1:528712-585552 GCF_004153795.1 Camellia sinensis
GAGCTTGGTTCGCAAACCGAGGCAAGGCAAAGAAGGGGGTTCGGAAGTCTGGAGGCAGGGCTCACGGCCGCGACTCTGAAACTTCTGAACGAGCACATTATGCAACATCACCAAGCGCTCAATCGGTGACGTCTGAGTCTTAAGGTCGGTCAAAAATGGGTTGTCTACAGAGGCTGAGGCAGAGACGGAGGTAGAGTCGTCCAAGGAGGAGACCGGAGATGGCTCGGGCTCAGATGACGGTGTTGCTGACGATGCTCCTAGTCCTTCGTCCAGAAAGAGGACGAGGACAGACCCGTAGGCCTGAGATGATCGATGTTGATCCAGACTTTTGTTGCTTTTCTTCTTTTTGTTTGTACTTTTCTTTTTGCTGGTAGCTTGAGTACCTTGTACTGCCGCAGGCAGGTTTTGTTTTCTCCAAAGCTATGTACTTGAAAAATGGTGAAATGAAACAATTTTTTTGTCTGAAAAAGTGTTACATTGGTACATTTCGTACATTGCATCGCATTACATCATATTACACCTCAATGTAAATGAGATTGATCTCCTGTCTGAAAATCAAACACTTGTATTTTAATAATCAGGTAACGAACCAGCTATCGACAAAACAACTTGCACAACCCACTGCTCATTCTGAACATACAGCCCATAACACAGCGCTTGGTTTATTCTGCACACAGCGGATCCATACAGCTCATACAAACGGTTCATTCTGAACTCATAGCTCATGACACAGTATTCTGTTTACTTGCACACGGCCCATTCTGAACAAACAATTGACTCTTGAAGAGATGGAAAGTTCACTATTTTCAAGAGACCGGGGGGTCGAACCCCTGTAGTTTTTACAAAAGAAACAAATCTGTTTTGCAGAAATATGGAGAATGGCACAGCACTCTGAGCACAAAACGATTTGAGAAAAGGGTTTTCAACCAGGTATTGAGCCTATGACTGAACACAGTGAAAAAGACTCAATAACGAGAAACAAAAGGTAAGCAACCTAAACACAACGAGACACGCTCGGAACAAGCCCAAAACAAGAGTTAAGGTAAACAAAACAAAAGACATGACACACAGACGTGTTGCTGATACGAGAGGCCTCTTAGATCACGAGGAGCCAGTTTCTTCAGGTATTATTTCCCACCCTCTTCTCATTTGTGATTCTCACATCACTCAGCCCTCAGGCTCGGTTTTTCTCTCAAAAACCCTTTTGCTCACTTTTCTTTCATCGCACACCTCTCTATTCTTCAATCTCTCATTTTTCGTCCCTCCCCAGGGTGGTTGATGGATAAACAAGAGGTTGTGGGTTCATGCCCAACACTATTAGCTCGTGGCTATTTCCTCCGGTGACGTCTTGTCGGTGCCCCGGATGAGGGAATGGAGTATCTTGATCCATTCCAATTCGTGCTTCGCACTTGGTTTGATACCTCGTTGCTCGGAGGGTGAGAGAGCTTTCAGCCCTTTATAGACAATTCCAGTTTTGCCCTTTTGGCAAGTATGCTGGCGATTGGGGAAAGACAAGACGCCTGACTCAACTGTGCCCCTATTTCATCATTTTGACCAATTTTTTTTTTTTGGTTTTCTACTAAAACAATTTTAACCAAAATGAGAGTTAGATTAACGTGTTTGTTCAATTTTTGATTTGAAATCATGCAAGTCAGGCTATGAGGACTGAAAATTTTCCTTTTTTGGGTTCAAGAAAATGGTCCAGTTTTGGAAAATGAAACAATTTTCGAGAAAATGGTTAACCTCAGTAAAAATTCTCAAAAACTATTTTTGCAAACGGTCACTGCTCAACGAGTGCAGAACTTATTTTCGAGATGCACAGCCTCGGATCGGAGGCAATGGAAAATTGCCCCTTGCCTGGATGGCACAGCACGACAACGTAAAGTTGCCTCTGGTTTGAATGGCGACTTATGGCAATGGAAAATTGCCCCTTGCCTGGATGGCACAGCACGGCAACGTAAAGTTGCCTCTGGTTTGAATGGCGACTTATGGCAATGGAAAGTTGCCCCTTGTCTGGATAACGCCGCAGCATATTGTAAACAGTTCTCCTTAGTGATAATCACAACCGAACTCTCGGATACAGAGAAGATGAAGATGGTCAAAACCAATATATGGACACAGTTGCTTTGAAAGCATTGGGGGCTGGACTTCAAGATGAAGTTGCCTACGTATCCCAAGCATGGGAATCAAGCCTTATGTAGTTCAGGTTAAGGTACACTCGTGTATTAACCCTCACTTTTTTACGCTCTAACTTTTGCCAAGGCTGCCCTTCTGGGTTTTCAACCTTGTGAGCTTTGTTTTTTTTTTTTCCATTCTTTTTTGTATCTTTTCATTCCTTTTTCTTTTTTCCATCTTTTCTTTTTTTTCTTTTGCATTTTTTTCTTTCTCTTCTTTTTTTCTTTTCCTTCTTTTTTGTATTTTTCTCCTGCTCTAACTTTTGCCTGAGTCGCCCTTCCGGGTTTTCGGCCCAGCGAGCCTCTCAAAGGTAAAAGTGTAACAAGTCCATGCCAAATGGTTTTAGGGTTTTGAAGCCATCCGTATTCAGGAGAGTGGCTGTTGTATTGATTTGCAAAGGATCCATTTTCGGCTCTTCAAGCATATCAGACATTTTTGCCGCTAGTTCAAGGGGTGCTTCTGTTCTAGCTTCGCAGGCTTCTTCTGATGTGGTCTGATCTTCTTGATTTGACTTTCTTGGCCCCTTGCTCGAGGGTTGCTTCAAATATGGCCACGCGGGCCTCACATTGTGGTTGACCGTTGAACATTCTGAACTAAGGTCCAAGGTTTGAAAGCAAGGGCGCAAGTCTTGAGGCTGAGAGCGATCCTAGGCTGCACAATCTCAAGAGCGATTCCACACAGGTCTTCGCAGGACTGCGCAAAACATTTTGTTTTTGAGAAATTTTTAAGAAAGTGACAAATTGCTTGTGCTGAAGATAGTGTGGAATCAATCAGGATCAAGCTAGGGTCCTTCTCAGTACTCACATTGACAAACATGATTTCAATCATTAAGGGCTTAGCACGCCTCTCTTTCTCTCAAATGATCAAAGTTTTGCAAATCCCGAGGAATTCCGTCCTCTTCGTTTTCATCACCACAGTGTTAAAAAAGTTTTGAAAAACTTAGGTCAATGCAATAAATTCGAGGTACAGAAGAGTAAGTGAGATGCTCCACCGTTTCGTTCACATGCTCTGGCACAACTAGCTCGAAGTATCAATAAGCACGAAAACATGATAGCCATAGCCGTTTCATTCAGATTTCCTGGTTACAACTGGCTCCACAGCAGAGACAGTCTCAAAAGAAAGCAAAAGGATAATTACAAAACAAAATAATGATATCTGAGGCAACAACCCAGGAATCACGTGAGTTCTATACAATGGGACTGACTCGACACAACAAGACAGACCCTTAAGCAAAAAGACTGACTCAAGACAATGAGACAGACCCAAAACAAAACAAAGAACTGATTCGGCACCCAAACCAGAAATTACAAAACTGCATTCACAAATGCTCCCAACAGTGCGTGCCAAATGCCACATCTGAAATACACCGACGCAGGTGGTCCAACCCCTGATCACATACTTGCAGTACCCTTGAAATCCAACAATTCAGTGGTGACAGACTTTGCTGAGGTGGATGGGAGGATGACCTCATTATCGATCAATTCTTGCACTTCGTGGCAAAGGCGGAAACAACCGTCGGTGCTGTGAGCGGTTTGCTGGTGGTATGCGCAGTACAAGGCAGCATCATGTGTGAGAGGAAGGTTCTTCGGGAGAGGTCGAGGTTCGAGGGGTTTAAGATGCCCCCTTTTTAGCCAAAATTTGAAATGCCCTAGACAAAGGCATGTAGAGGGCATGAAAGACTCTGCGCCCTCGAGACAGGTACTTCGAAGTCTGAGGATTCTTTCTAGGCGCGCTAGCGAAAGGGTCGGCAGGCACTGCCTTGGCTTTCTGATCTTTCCCAGGGGTAGGGTTGGGAGTGAAAGGAACTGTTCTGGCATGACGAGGCCTATCCCGATTTTCCGCCTGGCTTGAACTGCCCTCGGTTGGAATAGGGAAAGCATTATCTACAGTTTTAGTCACAACTATGAATACTTGCTGTTTACTGAGCTCCCCGGCTTTCAAAGCCTCGACTGCCCACAGCAGTTGTTCAACCAGATCAGCATCTGTTCCCACTTTATTCTTACCTCTAGCCTCAGCCTGATCGAGGGTTTGGGTTGCTATATCAGAGCGAAACCCGGTTGTTGTTGACATGTCATTGCCATAGCTTGAGACAGCCTCAGGCTGGCTGAGCTTGATCACAATTCATCCCAGTAATGGGGGCTCCTGTGGTATGAAGTTCCCGGCGTATGGTGCAGTTGGTGGTGAAGCCGACATTCCGTAAGTGAGATCCGCCACAGACCTCTGGAGGTCACCAATCATTCCCATTAACTCAAACGTGGTGGGTTCATGAGCTTGAAACATCTGGGGTTCCCAGATCGGGCACACGGCAGGCGACCTGGGTGGATCTGGTACTTCAACATCGGTCTCACTTTGCAGGGTGATTCCTTGGTCTAATGAGGTTGTCATAACCACGATTTCCTCTAAACTTTGGGTCATCATAAGTCCGCTGAACTTGAACGGTGACTGACGGATTAGATATCTGTCTTGCCTCAGCAAAGAAGAACACTGGCTATTCTGAACTAACTCTCTGAACCTTGAAAGAGAAAACACGCAGCGTTTCAATCCAATCAGAACAGACACAAGCATAGCTGAATAACTGTACTCTACTACTGATCACTGTTCCCCACAGATCACTGCCCCAAAAAACTGAATCTGATACCCGCAGATATAACTGATTCCCGAAAACACTGATACTGATGCCCTTAGGCCTGGTACTAAACATGCAAAACGGTATATGCATTCCCTGTAGAGATACACTTGAAAAAGCACATAGCAAGTAAAAGAGAGCCAAAACACCCCTATGTTGGGGTAGGGTTTCCCTGTCCTATTTTGTCAGGAGCTAGGGTCTCACTACGCACGCAGCGGTTTGAAACAACCAATAATCGGGTACGCAACCTGTCCTAGTTTGGAATGGTCACTATAAATTCCGAATATGCACTAGGTCGAATGGTCAAAAGGGTGCCCCGGTAAAATCGGGGTTTGTGTTCCTATCGTGGCAGAGCCTGTAACCGGTCAGCCTTATGGCATGCTTAACAAAGCAAGCCTCTGGCAAACCGTTCAGGAATAGCAGACGAAAAACACGGTGTCCTAGGCGCACCAATGCACATGCAATGCAAAGAAACACATAAGTGAAATCAAAACAAGATATCACGAGTTCGAGTCAAGCTCTCTAACTCCCCAGCAGAGTCGCCAGAAACTGCAGACGCGCCCGTGGGCCTCACACTACAGTTCGAACTCGAATTGTCACGGTTCTAAATCTGAACCAAAGAGTCCCAATCCGAAAAATCATTTTTTGAAAACAGATTTTGTGTAAAGAAGTGCCAAACATGGACTGCTTTGCCAGATATAGAGTCGCCACCTAAATATTTTATTTTGGGGGAATTTAGGAAACATTGACTCGTTTGCCTAAGGCCACGTGTCCGTCATCACCAAAGTTGCCTCGGCTCGGGAACTTGGGTACGATTGGGGAAGGTCAACTATGAGCACCCCCGCTCGCCCGATCCGAAGATCGGCCTCTACTAACCATGATATCTAGTTTTGAAAAGGTTATGTGTTCTTATTCCGGTTATTAGCCTAATCTTACTATGTGATGCGCAAAACACAAAAGTATAGACTAGATCGCCTAATTTGGAACAAAGCATCGCATATCCGTTTGGTTGAAAAACAATTTGAAATTTGCTACTCGCAAGTAGGCTAAAACACGGATTTCAATGAGTTGCTCCAACTCAAACAATCCAACCTTCACCCACAGGCATTTAGGCAGTTTATATCACATAAGCATATAGCCACATGGTAAGCATGCTGTCATGTTTAACATTCACACTCATGCGAGATGCTAAATCATAAAAACACTCACAGTGTACTTCAAGCCACAACAAGAAACTAGTTAGTAATGATGCATGATCCTAGTTCATGTTAAAGTGACTAATGCATCGCATACAAAATGTCACGAGAATAGGCTCGGCTAATCTATGGATGGCATGTGAATGCGATAGATAGCACATATTCAAGTTAGATTTGAAATACTATGCAGTTAGCATGGTGCGCCGAGCCCGGTGCATGCGATACTGATGAATGATGCACGCATGCATAACATAAGGTATGCTAAATTGAATATGCCCTAATACTAACCATCAAAAGCAGGTAAGTAAAAGGGTGAAAGAAGTGGGGGGGGGGGTTGGAAGACATGCACACACGCACCCACATTTATTACACATTCGCCCTCGCTCGGAGGGACCGAAAGAATAATACAAATTAATTAACCTACAAGCTAATTAAATAATTACAGACCAATTAACTAGTTAAGCAAATTAACTAAGCTAATAAAGCGATAAAACCGCTTCGGGAAGAGGGCCCAATGCACGTATGCTCGGCTCCGCTCAGAAACCCACCGCCATGCACAAGTTGCCTCTGTTTTCACTATTTTCCTCCTCTGAAGACTGCACAAGTCCCAAGGTACACCCTCTGAACACTGGGAAATGCCACCAGCCATGGGAAATGGTCACCGGCCAAAGGTAAGTGGTCATCGACCATCTATGAAGTGATCGGCCAAAAATGGATAGCCGGTCGGCACTGGAGATGGCCGACCGTCCATATCTTCTTGCAGGAACCTGTTTTGACAGCAGTAGAGGAAAAAACAAGGCATGGCAATGCATTTCAAAGCAATGTTTGTACCACCACACCCCTTATCATGTTTATGACTCAAAGGGGTATGGTACTCGATTCTCGGACCACCAATCGCGCATTTCAATGTGTGATGGCCCAAGAAACCAAGTTATGCATTTTGGTGTGGAATGAAATGCACATAAACAAACAATAGAGGCCCAACCTCTATCATAACCAATTCAAGAGGCAAGGCATGCATGCTTAATGAAATGCAACCTAGGCATGCAAGCTAAACATGCAACATGAGGATGCAAACAAGCATGCTAAGATGCAAATATGTAACAAGTATGCAAGTTAACAAGCATGCAAAGATGCAATGTGAATCATGCAAAAATGCAAGACATATAACATGTTTAAGCAATCAAAACAAGAGGAAATGCATGCTAAATGCAATGTGATTCAAACATGCAACACATGCGATAGGCCAAGTATGCAACAACATGCAAGGCTAGCATGCAACAACACGCAAATGAGGGTCTTTGGCTAGTTTGGGCAGCTCTCAAATAAGCCCAAAACAGTGGCCGAATGCTAAGGAAATGAAGGCCAAAATACACACAAACATGCATGCACACACGGTTCAAAACTTAAGCATCGAAGAGCAACTTTTAAGCACACTTAAAAGGGACAAACATGGACATATGGCATGCATACTAAGCTCTGAAAATCATGTTATAAAGGTGCCAAACCAAGTAAACAAGACAAGCCAAGCATGCAACAATGTCCAAGACTCAAGGGAGGGGGGCTTAAACCAAAGCTATATGAAGCAAGCCCCAAAAGGCCAGGAGGACCTAAAACAGATCCAATGCAGGTCTAAACAAGACCAAAAACGCACCTAGATGGCATCTAAATGGTCTAAACATGGAAGCATACATAAAGGTCCAAACATGGAGCATAAGACACAAGCCTTTTAAAGCATTAAAGGGGCATCAAATGCAAGCATACAAGCATACCACAAGGACTGAAATGATGCTATAAGTGGTGCAAAACCACTAAAACAAGCAAGTAAAGCATGCTAGAGGGGTCAACACTCAAGGCTCACAAGGGGGATTACATGGTAGCTATATAAAGAAAAGCACGGATGACCTGAGCAACCAAAAACAGACCTTGGGCACACTAAAACATGCATAAAAGCTTCACAAAGCTAGGCCAAAACAAGTAAGCATAGTGGTCTAAATGCTAGGCACATGTTAAGGCAATTCATGGCGTTACAAGACAAGTATGCTAAGCATGCATGGTGTGTCTAAACCAATTAAAAATAGTGCTATATCATAGAAAAATAAGCACAAATAACACTTAAGACATGGCCAACATGCACTTAAACAAGATGCTCACACATGAGGACAAAATGGCCAACATTGAACGCAACAAGGAGAGGGGATGGCTCTCTCCTTCTTAGGACCCTAAAGCACCATCCCCACCATTGAAATCCCTCTGGATTTTAGTGGTGAGGAGGCCCAAACAAGGTGGTCCCGGAGCTCACCAAAAATGTACAAAATGGGGACCAAACAAGGCCTAAGAGGGGTCAAACAACCCCAAACAACAAAGTGACCTGAAACAACTATTTAGAGAACTCAAAAATAAGACTTTTATTAGTTATACACAAAGTCTAAAAACAGATGCAAGGTAGGCTAAAAGACTATGCAAAAATGGGGAATAAAAAGCAAAGTTCTTACCCTTGTAGACCCCTTTCAGGGATGGAGCTCCAGCAGCCTTCCTTAGCTCAAAACCAGCTCAAAACTTTGAAAACAAACCTTTGGCACCTCAGAAACCAAGGTAAAGGTGTAGCACTAGGTGTTCATGCACAAAAGTAAGACACAAACACACTTATACACACACAAAGGCAAAAAGAGAGAGATATAGAGATAGGTGATACACAAACCCTAACCCTAACGCAGACCTCTGGAACTCAACCTTCTAACCCTTGAGAAGGGAGGAGAAGGCCTCCCTTTATAGAGGATCACTATTGCAAAGCTTACAAAACAAGCTAAGCAAGAGTGAAATCCCTTCATACGAGGGGGGGCAAAGTGGGTGCTAGCTAGCACAGCTGGCACAAAATATCTGTCAAAAGCAGATGCACAGTGGTCGGCCAGCCAAAGATGCCAAATTGGCCAAAACAATGGTCGGCCGACCATAAATAGTGCCGACCGGCCAAACATTTGGCCGATGGCAACAAAACAGTGGCCGATGGCCTCAAGCCATGGTCAGTGAGGAGTGGGGATGGCCAACAAGCCATTTGCTTCCCTCCAAAGCAAAAACACAAGTGTTTGGTGCAAAACCAAACACAAAACAGTCGAGTCGAGAGATCTTGAGGTCAGGCGCGTGGCTGAGACCTCCGGGAACTCAAGACGAACACAAACATGGATGATCACCGAGTGTTCAAACGGTGACGTCCAAGTCTTGAGGACGATCAAAAATGGGGTGTCTACAGAGTCTTATAAATTATTAAGTCTTATGTAACTGAGTGTGAGATCTATATAAATTCTATGATCGTATATGCACATTTGGAATGTATTTAATGCTTAAATCCAATTAAACCATCATGTATGCACAAGCTCAATAGACGTTGTCTTTCCTTGAAATTGCTTCCGCCTAAGGCCCCATATATGGTTAAATATTATTTTAAAATTCGATTTTGAGGCCTATGTACAGGCCGGTCATGGACTAAACTTTTAGGGGCGGGTTTGGGTCGTGACAATTTCCTAAAGGGATGTTTTATTTTTTAATTTGATCTTTTTCAAGTTGTCAGAATATTTTCTAGGATTTAAAGAAGACATCAAAAAGTTTAATATGTTGAAAAAACTTTCATTAATTGAAATTTGGAAATTCATGCTAAATATTTATTCAACGCTGGATTTTTGTGTTTTTGTTACAATTGATCTTGGTTACTTTGTGGTGAAATCATAAATTATCATTCTGTTCATTAGGTCATATATGGATCAAATGTATATGTTATTATGGCTAGCAAAGCAACATTATTTTCAACTTCAAATATATTCATTAGTGTGTGTGACTTATTCATATCATGTACATTCCTTGCAACATAATTTTAGAAAACAGACATTTGCAGTATAAACAAGGTTATTCTTGTAACAATTACAGAACAACTACTTAAAACATTTATTTATTTATTTTTGTGGTTGAACTTTTTAGAGTTGCTATTTGTTTCATTGTCAATATATTTATTTGCCTAGTATTTTAGGTCCGAAAGGGTGGTGGATGGTGTTATTTGGATACTAGGCAAGTGTTGATAGAGAGTTCATGCTCAGTGGACCGGGTGGAGGAATCTTTAAGTGCATTGCTTCCAATGCTTCCTAAAATACATTATTTTCGTTTCAATCCAGGTGAATTGTGCTTTTCTTCTTCTTCTTCTTCTTCATCTTCTTTTATTTATTTTTTTCTTCTTTCCACTCATTGATACTTTACACAACAATACAATTCAACAAGTTCCGCCATTTGTTCAAACCTCAAAAAGGAGTGCACTTATCTTCCTTTCTTATTTCTCATTTCATCATTTATATTGAGCAAATAGTCTAGATACTGCAAGTGGTTAGATTGGTGCCTTCTTAATTAGCATTCTATATTCATTTGCAATTCAGTGGATGAACGTTGTGATATGGAGTTGGATGAGACTGATCCTACAGTCTGGCTGAAGTTAGAGGCTGCAACAGAGGAGTACATCCAAAATAACTCACATGCATTCAAGAGTGTCAGCGAAAGACTGCTGTAGAATCAGCATGATGAGAAGTTATCAGAGTATTTGAAGTCTCAACAACATTTACCGAATGCAAAGGCTTCGAAAGCTGGTATAGCTACCAAATTACTCTGTAGCTGCCTGCTATTGTTTTGTCCTTCCAGACATTCTTTTAGTTTGACTCCTTGAATACTTTTGTTCTTTGGCAATCCTAAATGAGAATAGCCCCTCTTTGGGTTGGAGACGTAATGCTTTACTTGTGGAAGCTTCTCACAGTCTTGTAATTTGCTTCATAATTTCATATATAATCAAATATGGTCACACACAAATCTGCATAATTTATTTTAGTGTTGTGATGCTAAATTGGCTTGCTTTCTGCAAGTTGTTAAGAGTTTGGCTTGGCTTTGAAAGAAGCTAGGTTTTTTTCTGTTGTTTTGGAATGTGTACTTGCACCTGTTGCTACTTCTGCTCTTCGAACCCCTCTAATGGTATTGGGGTAGGGCCTTTCTGTAGTGGCCAAGTTAATTGATTCTTTAGCTCTCTCTACTACTGCTAATAATGAATTAGACTTGACTGGGTTGTGTTGTGTATAATCTTTTTGCTTTCATTTGTACATATAATTTGTTATTTCATCTTGTAATTTGCATTTCAAGTACTTAAGTGGGAATTTTAGTAATATCATGTGTTCATATATTGAGTTTACTCATGTAATGAACTTTGAATTTGCTCTTTCTCTCTCTCTCTCTCTCTCTCTCTATATATATATATATATATATACATATATATTAAAAATAACCTTCTATAGCATATAAAATTATGTCGTGAAAAGTGTAACGATTTATGACATGGAAGAAAATGCCGTGAAAGATTATATACGACATATAAAATTATGTTGTGAAAAGTGTAATGCTTTAAGACATGCAAAAAAATGTCGTAAAATATTATATACGACATACATAATAAATCATAAATATATTAAAATTAATCTTACACGACATGTAAAATTATGTCATGAAAAGTAAAATTATTTATGGCATGAAAAAATGTTGTAAAAAATTATATACGATATACAAAGTATATATGTCATTAATGTTTAATTTATTACTTTTTACAACTTTACCTGCATGCCATAAATGACAATCAACTTTTCACAGCATGTCATATAACGACATTTGTGTGCATGCCGTGAAAGAGCTTTTACAGCATGCATTGCAAGCTATAAAAATTCAATCTTGTTGTAGTGATAACTGGATAAGAAGCTTCCAGGGCAATGCCACATCGACCTTCTGCAACAACATCTCTATCGATCTTCATATATCCATACTCACCCCAACCAGAGCCCCATGAATTCTTAACCAACCAATAGTTAATCCCATCAGTAGTAGTTCCATATCCAATTATAGTGACAGCAGTGTCAAGATTGGTTCCACACGGCCCAGTGAAGACGCCACTTGAGTAATGTCGGAAGTTCTGTCCAGTACTTTCAATGGCAACAGAAACCGGTTGGTGGGCCACAGCTTGCAGAAGAGCCTGCTCATTACTAGATGGCACAACTTCGTACCCATCTATCTTGACTACAGAGGTTGCTGCTTTGGTGTTGTCACAAGTGTTATCTTGTGCAATGTAAGGGTAATTATATTCTGATGTGAGACCATTGTTTCGGATGAATTGAAAGGCAATATCCATCGTGCCGCCATTACAACCATGGTTATCAACATTACAATCAACGAGCTCTTGCTCAGACAGTGATAATAGGTTACTGGTTGTAATTTGGTTAAGACCTTCCACAGCTGCCATTGCTGAAAATGCCCAACTACATCCTACACATATGATAAAAAATAAATAAATAAATAAAAAATAAAAAAAATTAATAATTAGAAAAGGATGTATAATCAAGTGGGTTGTGATCATAGTTCCAAATCGCGGTATCGGGTAACGTAACAGTATCAATCGCGAAGTATCGGTATCGGTAGTATCGGCCGGTACGTATCGGGAATCGGGTGTCGCGGCCGTGAAATTTTAAAAATCATTAACAATCCCTATAAAACTCAATTTTATGCATTTTTTTTTGACTCTTTTAGTCTTAATTTGTCACGTTTTAATCAAAAATTTGATATGTAGGAACACTTTTAACTATTTTCAACTAAATGAAACGTATTTATTTTAGTCTCATTTTCAACATAGTAAGCTTTTAACAGATAAAGATTTTGATTTCAATATTTATTTTTCTTGTTTTTTTTTCTCTTGCTCAACTGAGAATATATATATATATATATATTAATATAAACATATGCATACATATATAAACAACAGAAAATCATGCCAAAACAAGGGTGAAAAGGAAGTGATCCACACCCTAACTCAAAACAACCCAACATACAAGAATCAATCCTTAGATTAGCTAAATCCAATGACTTTAATAATAATAATAATAATAATAATAATAATAATAATAATAATAATAATAATAATAATGATATATGAAACAAAAATAGTAACAGAGTATAGAAGCTTGTAAGTTCAACCTTCTGATATGTTACTATAGTAACAGAGTATAAGGATGAACCTATAGTAATAGAGTATAAGGAAAACTAAGAAGCTTGCAAGTTGCATATTGGTGTGCTTGCCCAACAACAAAATAGAGCACAACAGCCCAAAGAATGAACTTGCAAAACTGAGCATAAAACAGCACAAAATTCAGGAGGTTTTTCTGCTCTGCCCCAATTTCATATGCAACCGACGATTATTTTTGCTTTTGCTGAAGGTTCTCTGCTCTAATTTCATCCGTACTGGCCATGGCAAATCCGTATCGGAACTGTACCGCTGCATGTATCGGATTCAGGCCGATATGTACCGAGAATCGGACGTTACGGCTGCGAATTTCAGTCTCACCAATATACCGGTCCATATCAGTATCGGCACTCCAATTTTCCAGTACGAATCGGCCAGTACGTACCGTACCGGCCGATATTTAGCACTATGGTTGTGATTATTTTACAAAAAGGCATGACAATAATATGCTTGGGTTATTATTAATTATTGATATAATGGTTTTAATTACCGACCATCATTTATTGATTTTTTGTCATTTCAATAATGATACACTATGATATACCATTGGAATGAAAATGGTATTGATATCAACTAGTTCATGGTACGTACCGATTTAGAGCAAATTCATGACTCGGTTATAGTCGATATAGGTGCTTCGACCACTACAAAGCTCTCTTCATTTATTATTATTTTTTTGGTAGCTAATGATTTTAAAATATTCATGACTACATGACTCAGTTCTTTATGTATACCAGTTGATACTTCTGATACCCATAATCGATATATACCACTATTTTAAATTATTGATTGATATAAATATAGATGTAGAAATATATCATGTAACGCTTACCACATTGGCCTATGTCCTTCATATGAGTAACTGCACCTTGATCTCACCAATCGACGGCTATTGGCATATCAGTTAGATTTGCATACCTAAAAGATGTTGGTTTTGAGACAAATGTCTCCTTGGTTGGCTGCCTTTTGTAACCAGTATGAGAAGCACGAAACTCCTCATTGGTCAGGTCTGCAAATTGATTCACACCAAGCTTGTATGCTTGGTCTACACCTTCATTAAAGGCATTTATATGTTGGAGATTGTCCTTGAATACCTGAAACCGTGCATTCTTCTCTTCGGTATCCTTGTAAACACGTCCATGGCGTGTCATCCATTGCTCGTGCATTTCTAGCATGGTTTCTTGGTTGAGAATGCGAGAGGAAGCTTGAGAGGACAAAACTCCCGAGACAAAGAGAAAGGCCAAGAAAATGCATTGGAAATGATTAGTAGAAGCCATGGTGTGAGTGAATGTATTTGTGGGCACACTTACTAAAATTTTGCAAGGGCTTAGGTTTTTATAGGCAAAGATTGCCATGAGATTAAATTCCATACGGCTTACTAGTAAACCCTCTAGTTTACGGGCAACCAATGAATAATGAACACTTTAACATTTTGCCAGTAAACGTTTTCTTTTATCCTATTGCATAACTCTTCCCTCCCACTTGGTCTTCACGTTGATTTTGTTTATGAAGAAGTTTGACAAAGTAAACAAAGGCTCAAAATTTCTTTTTAACCATTAATAAAATCTTAACTTAATTATCTCTAATAATAAAATTAGATTAAATTTGTACAAACTATAGAAAATCTATTTGATTTTGAGTTTTCAAAAAGATTTTTTTAAGTTTCAATATGCAATTTTGTTAATGTACTTTTTCCATATTTTAATCCATTTTTCTACTCTTTAAATCCACTTATTGTAGATACATTTAAAATGCATAATATTTATGAAGAAATATTTTAAAAATCAATAAATATGAAAAATACGAAAATGTATTAAATTATATATATATACATATATATATTTTTGTATTTAGTGACTTTTTTCCAAGATTTGTTTTTTACAGATTTTGTATGTCTTAAAAAAAAGTTTAAAAAAATAAAATAAAATAAACGATTGAAAACTAAAAAAATAATTTTTGAAAATTCCAAATCAAACACTATTTGATTGAATTTTCAAAATATGTTTTTGAAATATTGTGAGTTTTATAGAAACAATTGCAAAAAAGTGATGTTAACTTAGAATAACAATCAAGTGATGAAAGTACATGACTTACTTGTACCAATTTAATATATAAACTGTTTGTACTTTTATCATTTTTACAATTATTTTGTGAAGTTAGCACTTTTTAGCAATTGTCACAATTTCATATTCAAACATGACGTTTATTGCATATATGCACATAATATGTAAAAGTAAAATTAATAAAACTTATTTGATAATCCATATCAGTCCTCTTTTCAAATGCGCCATAATGTACCATGAATTATTTCGTTTTACTCTGAAAGTAAAATCAAATTTAAAGATTATATACATACAAAAGTAGCATTTAGCTAAACTTTAGGGAAGTAAATACTCTCCGGCACCTGTTTTTATTTATTTGTCAGCCATCATCTAATACTCGAAACAAATTTCTCAAAATACGATAATGACTAATTATTGAATTGTGGTCTTTAAATTAAATATTGAAGGAACTATTGTGCAGCTTGCACAATAGCGACTGTTGTGAGGCTTATGAGAGTCACTTCAATTTCTATTTTGATGATTTAAATCATGCATTTTTTAAGAAACATTGAGTAGAATATACATGTAAAAAAATCAAGTCGATAGGATATCAATAGCTTCTTCATCTGTATATATACAAAATAAATATGTAAGTATTAAACTGAATACAAATGCAGTTGATGAAGGGACTATTGATGTCTAATCAACTTGATATTTAATATATATATACTACTCGACATTATTTAAAAATTGAGTAGTTTGAATTATGAAAAAAAAAATCCAAAATAATTCCTACGAGCCGCTGCCTAAGCCGCACAACAGTGAATAAGAGTAATGTTACACTTCAGAAAAACTTTTCAGGGAGATGGTCATGAACATTCTCCATCATTGTATTAGTTTTTGGTGTGTTTTATTATTTGTAATGCAATCACATTCACTAAGTTGCAATGTACCAATTATGGAGCATTATAAATTTATACTGTTTGAATGTCTCACATAGTATAATATGTTTGAGTGTCTCACAGGGTTTTACAAGAAATAACTTAAAACTCAAAAGTAAAGTCTAATTATAAAACTATTTTAAATAACTTAGCGTTATTTTTATAAATTTTAAAAACTTAAAAGGCTTAACTTCTTTGATATATTTTAGGGTAAATTACAAACACACCCCCTAAAATTTGTTCAAAGAACGGATTGCTATCTGTGATTTAGAAAATTATAAAAATCTCTTTGTTAGAATTTTTTATTTTATAGAATTAATTAAAAAAATAAAATTCATAACTGTTCTCTTATATATATAATGATAAAATTACCTAAATTATTAATCGAAATAAATTACTAATATCATTAAAAATTGTTAACTAATCTGATGATTTATTTATGAAATGGATCATTTGTTATGAAATTAGAAACTTCAAGAGACGAAATGTAATTTCTAGAATTACATGGACAAATATTTTAAACAAATCTCAAGAAATATATTTATAATTTATTTTTTTATTTTTTATTGTCTATCACAATAGATTATTTTTGAAGATCTCTTGAAACTTCTCCTAATATATTTTTGGGAGACTTATATGTAGGTCATACTAAGTGAACTTATTGTCCAGTAGGTTCTATGATAAATAATGGCATTTTCATCGTACATTGTTAAAAAAAAGTTACTAATTGTTAATTTTTAACGAAAGTTTGAAAATTGTCATAAAAAAATGTCACTAAGCTAAAGTTTTAGCGATAGTTTAAAAAATCATCACAAAAAAAAAAATCACTAATTTTCAACTTTCAGCGACAGTTTGAAAAAATTGTCACATAAAAATGTCACTAAGTATAAGTTTTAGCGACAATTTATAAAAATTGTAAAAAAAATCACTAATTGTCAATTTTTAACGACATATATAAAATCGTCATAAAAAATTATTTTTAGTAACGATTGTACTAAGACTTATTTTCAATATGAATTGATAAAAATTAAATCTAACTATTAAGATTTATTGATAATTTACCTAATATTTCTTTTTATTTATTTATTTATTTTGTTGTTGTTAAAGTTTAGCACTTTTGATGGCATAATTATCGGAAGAAGAAAGTGCGAGGCTCCCCCTTCTGCGCAAGCAAAATTCAAATCAATCTTGGAAGTTGGAAGCAAAGTTTCCAAGTAAACTAAAGGAAGTTTCTAGTAAACTTGTAATCCAAAATACATGTCTATTGTCATTAAATGCTAAGGGCCTGTTTGGTAATCATTCCGTTTTCAGTTTATATTTACAAAAATTTTAAAAAATGTCACAAAAACTTGTTTAATAATTTTGTTAGTTTATAAATGGTTATCTCAGTTTATAAATTTGAGAAAAAAAACGTAAACTCAAAAAATGAGTTTATGCTTTCAGTTTTCAATTTTTTTTTTCAAATAATTTATTTTCAAATAATTTTTTTCAAATAATTTTTTTTTGAATTAATTTTTTTTTTCTATTAATCTTTTGTTGTTCAATTAATTTTTTTTCCAAATATTTTTTTCCCAATTAAATTTTTTTTCAATTATTTTTTTAATTAATTTTTTTTCAATTAATTTTTTTTTCAATTATTTTATTTTCAATTAATTTTTTTTGAATTTTTTTAATTAATTTTTTTTCATTTATAATGTGTGTGATTCCATTGTCATGAATAATAAAAAATAAATATAAATATTTTAGGCTTGAACAAACATATTTTTTAGTTTATGTTTTTAAAATTTTTTAAACATTTTGTTCAAACCAAATACATTTTTAATTTATATTTTTCTAAAAATAAACAGAAGCCAGTTTATAAAATTTTTATAAATATAAATAAAAAACGTAAACGTTACCAAACGCTACCTAAACAATTATTTATGCTTTGCAATTCCCTCTTTTATTTTCATTTTTTTAAAGCGATCTATTTGGTTCTAATGGTTGTTGGGTTTGTAGTTTTGTGGTTTCATAACCCTCGTAACAAAATAAATTTAGGTGAAGTACTAATAAATTGCAAAATGTAATTTCGTAAACTGTTTAGTTTTCCCTTTTCTTTTTTTCTTTTTTTATGAATTCAAAGGTCTCATTAAAATGAAATTTACACAAAAGTGTAGTCATTTGTACACCTGGATTTAATTTTTAACGGATAAAAGTGGATTTCTTCAAATTTGAAATTACACATTTGGGCAATCTATACTATAGAAGTTTTGGATTTTTCCTCCTTTTGAAACAAATCCCACATTACAAACAAAAACGTAACACTCCAATGTAACACCTTAAAAAAATTCTTAGTGTATTTTTTCCAAATATAATAACATAACACTTTAAAAAAACTTCTTAGTATACTTTTTCCTAACGTAACACTCCAATTAATGTAATTCCAAACGTAACACTTTAATGCAACACACATAAACATTAAAACAATTCTTTAGTGTATTTTTCCCAAATGTAACAACGTAAAACTCTCAAAATAAATTCCTTATTGTACTTTTTTCAAACATAACACTTCAATGTAACACACAAAAAAACTTCTTAGTGTAATTTTTTCAAACATAACACTCCAATCAATGTAATTCGAATTGTAACACTCCAATGTAACATGCACAAAAATACTAAAAAACTCATTAGTATACTTTTGTCAAGCATAATAATCTAACACTCAAAAAAAAAAAAAAAGAAAGCAAACAAGAGAATTATGGAAATAAAGCATATGTATAGTGATTTTGGTTTAGATATGATTTGTTGATGTTTTGTATCTAGGTTTCATTGTCTCATATAGTTGTTCTTGTCTAGTTTCACCTTTTCCTCATTGAGTTTGGTTGTTGGAGTGTTTTGGGTGTGTTTAGAATAGGTTGGTAGCTTGTTGGTCCAAATTGTTATTGCCCAGATTTTGGGCTTTTTCGCTCGAGCATCTCTTCTTGCGTTCAACTGGCAGTTGTAAACTCTCAGTACTTTTGTAGGCATGTAGATATACTAGTAGCTGGTATTCTTCACTCGAGCGACACTTCTTGCGCTCAAATGGTGTTGGCTCGAGCGGCTTTTGTTGAGCTTGAGCGGTGGTATTCAATCTGCAAAACTTCTGGGAGTTTGTATTCTTCGCTTGAGTGGTAATTCCTGCGCTCGAGCAATCCCAGTCCCATGTTTTTGTGTTGGGACGCTCGAGCAACACACTACTAAAAATCGGAGCTTTTGCAACGGTTGTAAACCTTGCAAAGGGTGCATATGTCGTCGCAAAAGACTTTTTCCGACCGAGTAGTGACAGGAAAAGAGGGGTGACAGAAGAGGGCACGACAAAAGGTGGTGGCAGAAGAGGGTGTGCCAAAAGGTATTTGCGATGGTTTAACCTGACACAAAAAACCGAAAAAAGTCTCTTTTAGCGACGAATTAAGATGCCGTCACCGATTTTTTTTTTTTAGACGGTAGTTAACGTCACGAAAAGAATTATTAGCGATGGTCTTAAACGTAGCAAAAAAATAGAATTAAATCAATAATGTATTCGCGACAATTTAAACCGTCGCTGAAGAGGGCACTAATATGCATATGCGACAAGTTAACCCATCGCTAATAAAATGCAAGGAAATGATGATTACATTAGCGACGGTTTATTACTGTTGCAAATTTTTTTTCTCCATAAATTAAATATATATTTTATTAATTCATTTCCTGCACAAATTATTAATGCACATTTTTTTTCCATAAAATGAATATATATTTTATTAATTCATTCCCTATACAAATTGTTAATGCACATCCAAATTCACATTCACATTCACATTCGCAAAATCATATATACAAATATTGATATATATGTAGCCTATAACGATATAGTGTCTTCCAAACATTATTTACAAAAATATATAAAACATCCTCCAATACTAATATTTTTTGATAATTCAAAAACTCAAATTTGTATCTAAAACAAAACCAAAATATCGACAATACAAACAAAAAAACATATTTATTAACATCTTGTTTTAGTATCAACAGTAAGCTCCAATATCGATATGCGAAGATATCATCAGATACTCAAAATAGTAGCATTTGCAAGAAGAAACAAATATATATATATATACATATCTATAATATAATTAATTTCAAGCTATAAAATTGTAACATATACATAAATCAAATGTCACACAATGTATCTGCCAAGAGTTTCTCCAATTGTTCTTTGAAAAAGAATTTCTAAAGGACAAGTTTTCACAAATGAAAATTACGCTCTAGATTCAAAATCAGGAATCGATTTCGAGTCCCGTCTTTTCTTACAAGTCATTTGTGCCTAGTTAGTCATATGTGTTAAGTTTTGTTGATATCCGACGCCGTTTGACCAATTTAGTATGTCAACTAGTTCGAAAAAAAAGTTTCTAAAGGATAAGTTTTCATAAATGGAAATTAGGCTCTAGATTGTCTTTTCCTACAAGTCATTTGTTCATAGTTAGTCGTTTGTGTCAAGTTTCGTTGACATTCGATGTTGTTTAACAATTTTAGTGTGTCAACCAGTTCAGAAAACAAAAGTTAAAAGTACTTCAACTATTTTTGCCTCAAAAGCTGCATCAACACTCTAGTAGACTTTCAAAAAAAAAAAAAGAAGTAGAAAATAAACTATTAAGTAGCTCCATAAGCTAAACCAAACAACCCTTAAATCAACGAACCTTATAACCTTTTGGAGCAGAAGTAAGGACACAAACGGTGAGGTAGCCGTTAGTTAGCCCCAAGAATGATGAGAAGAATATCATCTAGCCTTGGCTGCCAAATTTGTTGTGAAATAGAATGCTGGAATGAGTTTTAAGAAAATACAAATGGCAATTGGTCAGCCACCTTACGTTAGTAGATTTTCAATCTATTCTTGAAAAACATTGTCATTTAAAATAGTTACCTGAGTATTCCTAATTCAAGTGTAAAAATTGTGACTCAGTGCACCCATAAGGAATCTAAGTAATATTAGAAAGGTAGTAAAACATAGAAAATGAAAAATGGCACAGGCGAATTTGAAGTCTTGGGGTAATAACCTTAAGGTTATGGTTTCAAGTCTTGGGGATACCATTTTAGGCATCATGCCAAAGGTTAGATGTGTACAAAATCTTTCCCCTCCCAAATGCACGTTAATGTGTACTAATTGGGCATTGTTATATATATAGTTCTTTCATTGATATCTGGAAGAAAAAATCAGAAATATTTCTTAAAATGATTGATGTTACCAAAACACCAGCAGCCATATCCCATGGTTTTAGATGATATTCCCAATATGCTTATAAAATTCCCAAAGCTACATGGCACATATCCACTGCAGTAGCACCAAGCCTTCTCACGCCCTACAAATATAAATGTCAAAATGGAGAGCGAGATTACAAAAACTTGAAACACAAAATCTTTAACCCCAATCTATGATGTAAGAAGTAAAGCAAGTTATCAGCAAAGCAAGTGAAAGAAAATGGTTATTACCCTGTTGACATCAGTAAATTCTTTGAATAACTCTATGTTGGTACTCCATGCATCGTCATGTTCATACCCAAATCCAGTAACTAGAAGTGATTGCTCCACTTAAGAAAACAAGTGAAAAAGGGTGAGTTGAAAAAAAAAATTCCAGCTTTCAACTCTAAACCACCACACTTTTACACAATTTTTTTCAATGTGATCTGTTTCCAAAAGTAGAAGGAACATGATTAATTTTATAGATAGATAAGAAGTGAAATATACACAAGCATTTGAACTATCCTGTAATAAAGTCTGTTGTTGTCAATACTTTCTTCTCTGTTTCTTTTCCTTGCATAAACTGAGCTTGGCAAAGGAATTGATAAAAGGGACTTACGAAGAATGTGCTCAGAAATCCATAATGGAGCCTGATCACAAGGTCTGAAAGTATGTAAAGTTTAAGGAAAAATTCCTCAAGTCTAAACACCGTAAAACAGAGAGTGTTGTTGGGCACATTCTCAACCAGTCTCCCTTCCACATCCACCACCAACAAAAAAAAAAGGGTCTTATTGAAGGTCACCTATTGAATAAAACATTATAGTCTAGATATAACATGATCACTCACCTTATCGGTATGACTCACTTGAATCTTTTTCCCATTGCAAAAAGGACCCCCAGCTAGAATAAAGAGTAACAAATATTAAGTCAGAACTTTATATTTCAATTTTGGTATGTAAAAACCTCGTTATATAATTGTTTAGATAAAACCTTCTTACTAGCCATTGCAGAAAACGTGCGTGTATTCCAACACATAGGGCCTCAAACAAATTCTACCTAAAACACAAACTGATTGTCATCCCTTCAAGTCAGAAACAGAGAAACTCATTCACTCTTGATCTTTGACAAAATAATTGGACAAGAACTACTTCAAAAATTAGTTGAGGTGAGTTGAGTTCAATGCCAAAAAAAAAAAATAGAAAATGAAAAGGTTTATGCAACTATGTTTTATATTCTGATTAACACATCAACTAGGGAAACCATCATTTAGTATAACAACTTCAATGACCATATTAACTTACATATCAAATTTCAATCCGATGGACTGTTACAGAATTATGCAAATTCTTTTTGGAGACTATAAAGGTAAGTGATTATATACCACTGCACCAGCAGCCGGCTTTTTGTTATACAGAACTCCCACAGAGACTGCAAAGCTAGGATAGCAACGCGCAAAATTTGTTGTCCCATCTATATAAATATCAAAGGCAAATGGCCTTACATCAGAAAACTAGCTGCAAATATAAGAAGTAAATGCAGAAAAGTGAAGAAGCACATTCAAGAAGGCAGAAGATAACATGTTTCAATATGAAGGAATTATCAGCAATCATAATGAGGTAACAGTTAAGTGTCAGCATCCACTATGAATTGAGAAAAGTTGTCAATACGAAAAAAGAAATGGGAAATAGAAACTAGAAATGTGGTCCATAATGTCAAAGGAAATCAAAAATGCTAGGTGATAGATACAAGATCGAACATAATATTTAAAAGACAAATTATTAGGAACTTTTAAAATAGGGTGTGGAAGAAATTATTGGATTGGGATTGGGAGGAGGAAAGGGTGTGGAAGGAAAAAAAAAAAAAAAAAAGAGAAGATTTTCTTACATATAAATCAGTTAAACACCTTATATATTGCTCTTTAGAAGCAGCTCATTTCCCATTTTTTTTAGTCATTAAAATTTCCTCTCCAGAATTTTTATTCATTTACAAAGATTACATAATTCAATCTAAAAACTACAACTAAAGTGCATTCCTACACTCCGAAAAGGAAAACAAGAAACAAAAAGTTATTGCCAATAAGTTAGTCTTGTGGCTTAGAATTTTGAGAAGCCTAATAAGTTTCAAAAGGAACAGAAAATAGGTTATGCAAGTCATCTAATTTGACCACAGAAATTATGATATATAATTGAAAATGAATCAACAACTTCTAGCAAACAATATTAAAATCTTGTCATGTTGTAAAAGTTTTACGACGGTAACATTACTAAATAATTCACAACTAGTTTAGAGAAGTATAAGTCACGAATCAAGAGTTGAGTTCCATTCGAGGAACTTGGTGAATATGTATACATAATCTTAATTACCATAGGGTTAAGAGAGTCTAACCTAAGGGATCTACGCACCAAAGATAATCAGGAGATGAATCACCAATAAGTCCTCCCTCTTTACCAAGAATAAGGTGATCTTTGATTAGATATACACAAATTGAACTTGTAGAGATAGGTTAAAGTGACAATTAAGTAATAATATTAGATTTGATACACAGATTGAACTTGACAAAGCCAATATTCTCATGCTGTTGAACATCTTACCGGTGATATTAGTGGCTAGTTTGCCATTGCAAAACCTTCCAGTTGGTTTATGATTGATGAAGTCTCTGCCATAAGGTGGGAAATTAGCTTCGAAAATGGTGTGAATATGGTCATTGTTCCCAATATCTACTGTAGAGTCACCAAATGTTAAGATTGTTGGAACAAGAGTTGTTGAATTTTGAGTATCCCCACCACTGATTCCAAAGGCCAATGCAATAACAAAAAACAATGCCCCTCTCAATCTCAAGTAGTTGTTGTTGATACCCATATTTTATTGGAATGTGTGTTTTGAGACTGCTTCGAGCGAAGGTTATGTTATGTTAGGTTTTGTTATAATCTTTTATAACCAGCAGAAAAGCTACCAACCAAAAAACCCCCAAATTATCATATGAGTCAAGAAGAACACGTGATTGTGTGCCTATCTAATATTATACTCTTATTTTTCTATTTTTTTCTTCTTTGTAGGGTCATGTAATTCTTTAGATCTCTTCTATTGGTTGGGCACATTACCAACATAAAATTCCCGTAACACATGATATAATTATTCAAAAAAAAAAAAAAAATTCTAGGAAATTTGCTCCAAATAATAGTGGATGGTGTAGATTGAATTTTGTATAATCGAACCGATCTTTGAAATGCATCTTGACCATTAAATGCTCTTTTTAGGTATTTTTTTAGGGTAAATATTACAGGCTTCTAGTATTGCTCATAATTAGTAGAAAAATTATCAACCCATAGAAGTAGTCTAGAAAATTTACCCAAAATAATAGTGGATGGGGTAGATTGAATTTTGGATAGTGGATTCCTTTGTAATGCATCTTAACCATTGAATACTCTTTCTCAGTATTTTTCTAGGTAAATATTGTGAGTTCCTAACATTGTTACTTGTATAATAAAATCAAAATGAGGATGAGAATGAGAATAATATCTCATGCTGAGGATAAGTATCTAATAATAGCTAATGGAGTCTTGGAAGTAGACATAGCATTAAAATAAAGTGATGTTTCAAGACTACTAAATAATTTTGATTTAAACTGTTATCTGTCAAATTTTTTAGTAGTATTAAATGGAAATCACAATTATGAATTTTTGTTTTTCTAATTAATAAAAGAAGAAAAAGTCATTGCGGGAGTATTGAATAATGCATTGGGAGTTGCAGCCACGAGAATAGTTGCCTAAACATCACAACTTTCAAATTATCTAATGCATGCTGGAACATTTGTAATCTGTCCAATACCTAGGGCTTACAGTCAAGCAGGGAACAAACTCATAATAAGAAAAAAAAGATGCATATAGTCAGGTAAGGAACAAACTAATTTCACACCACGCAAAATAACAAAATTGGCAAGAACAAAACTAGATCAAACATCGAAAAATCAATCAAATTAATCACGTTTAACAATACACAATACAACAAACCAAGGGATGACAAGGTACCTTTATTGAGACTGAAAGGACAAAATGAATTCTGAATAGAAAACATAATTGGAAATTCTATATATTCCAGTTTGTGAAGGTAACCTCCTCTACCTGTTTGCTTTGATACTGTAGTGACCTTCGCAGACATATGTCATAAAAATTCTGCGGGTATTAAAAAAAATTAAGAAAAAAAAAAAGAGCAAGGCAAGGCAGGGTAGCAGGGCTAATAGCTAATATTTCATACTTCCCAGCATAGTAAAGAGGTCAGCACACTTTGCTCATCGACTCAATGGATAACACATGAAGCTTCAAAAGAACTACATCAAGGAAATTTGCATACAATATGTATAAAGTCTCAATTAGCCATAATCTTGCCAGAAACACTGATCTCTACATAAATGGTAAGCTTTATAATAATTGTAACAATCAGGAGAAAACCGTAGCTACCAAAACCCACAAATAGTCACTCAAGGACTTCCATGTCATGGGATTGCAAGCTTAATTTTAGAACCATAAAAGCCTCAAACAAGATTAAGGTAGATGAACCACCACCTTCATATACAATAAACATGTGCTGACCGATTCACATGACGCATATTACTACCATTTCAGAGTTTGTTCATGCACGTTCGTTGAGGTGTTTTTATCGTAATCCCCATCACATATTCATTTTATGCAAATTAATTAACCACCCTTTTGGAAGAGTTTTTCATAATCCCTACCACATATCCTTATACAAAAAAAGTATGTCAAAGAGGCATTTTGTCGAGCACCCAGTGGGTGGACAACGATTCCCCAGAAATAGAATCAACAATGGAGACCCCAAGGCAGCAGCTTTGAATATTACAACTCTTATTCTCTTTGTAATTATTATTATTATTATTGTAAAGGAAAAGTTTATTGAATTGTGTTATGGGAAAAAATGTTGGTTTACTAGTTTTGGAGAAGGTATGCTGTAAGTGTATAGTCTGTATTATTTGTGTAGATACAAATATCGAACGCAAAATTCTTAAATCAAAACTAAGAGAAAGAGAGAGAGAGCTATTACCTTCAAACTCTAGGGTTTTCCAAGGAAGTAAAAGAGAGATTAAAATAGATGAGTGCAAACTGCAAATAAATATACAAATTTCGGATACAATAACTCGAGAGGTACTGATTGAACGTTGAAGACTCCTAAAGCTCTTAAAGAGGTGATATCCATGTATTGACCGAGATCGATGGCCAGATTGAGAGAGAGTGGGCGACGATGTCGGCTTGGTGAAGGTGGATCAACAAACTAATGCCGGTGAGAGTGAACTCGTAGGTGAAAGATGGCGATGGAGAGCGAGAGAGAGAGAGAGAGAGAGTGAGTGTATGAACTAGAAGATGGAAGATGGAAAGCGATACACAGAGAGAGAGAGAGAGATAGAGAAAGAGGGGAAAAATGAAAGTATCAGAGGCACCAAGCGTTTGAGAATTTGGGAATTTTGGGTGTTTTTGGGGCTATTAGTGACGGCACAATGATGCCCATCGTAAAACAAAAATTAAAAATATATATTTTTGTCGGGAGGGAAGAACTGTCACAAAAAATGAGCCTTTCGTGACGGCCATAGGTTTGTTGTCGCAAAAACCATTGAACATATGCTTCCTCCTTTTTGAGACAGAAATTACCATCGCAATAAGTGACCATTGGCGACAAAATATTAACCGTCGCAAAAAGAAGCTTTTTGCGACGACAACGTATGCCGTCGTAAAAAGTTTCGTGTCACTTCTTGCGCTCGAGCAGTCTAAGCGTATATCTGGTCGTAAAGTTCACTTTTTGAGTCACTTTTTCACACTCCTCTCTCTCTAAATCCCAGATGTACACACTCACTCTCTCTCTAGAAATCATCTCTAAGCTTCAAATGCACCTTGATCTACCCATTTCTACACCCTAGTCCGTTCATTAAAAAGAGAGAGCACGTTTAGGGCTTCGTTTTAATCAGTGAAGTTTGTGTTTTAGGCTCTATTGAGTTCTACCCATCTCTCCTTTGGATCTTTTTCTTGAGGTAGGGATTCTCCACACTTTCTTATGATTTTTAACTTGGTTATTTGCTATTTCTAAAACAATATTTTGATTTGGGGATTTTCAACAAACCTAGGGTTTTGATTTAAAAATCAAAAGAGGAATTTTTCAAATGGCTTCTTGAAAATGGTTGTGGAACTAGAAATGAGGTTGTGCTGTGATAAAATGGTTGATTTTGATACATCGAATTTAGTTTGGAAGAAATGAGGGTTTTTCCCTAAATACATCATATGTTGATTTTGTATAGATTATGGAATCGATGTTGGAAATGTGCAATTGGATTGGTATTGATGAGAATGGTGGAGTTGGATATGCATTACCACTCACATCTTGAAAATTTGGAAAGTTTATCTTTATAAAATTTATTTATCTATCTAGAGATATCTGTTTTGGGCTATCGGTGGATGATAATTATGATTGTTGTAGAAATTGCATGTGAATTAGGAGAATTGAAACTATTTTTCTCATCTATTGCATTGAGCATTGTTGCATATTTAACACAATGGAAATATTGTTGTTTTGAGAAAAATGGGTAAATACCTTGGTGAATCTGGGTAAGATTGTAGTTGTGATATTAAGTTGGCTTGTGCGTCCTTAGTGAAAGACCAGAAACTCGAGCGGATAGGTGTCGAGCTTTCCAGTTAATATCGGTAAAAATGACAATTTGGTAGTGTTTGTCGCCTACTTGCAGACTCGTCCTAGTGTTGTATTCATTGCCTTGTTTTCTATTGTAACGGGAACGTTATCATGACTTGAGATATATGGTTGGCATTGCACGATATTAGAAAGAGAAATGAAAATGTTTTGGCACGAGCATTGTATTTGCATTCACCTTATATCTTTGTTAAGATTCATAAATTGTATTGACTTACTTTTACTGGGCTTTGGCTCACTGTATGTGAGAAAAACTATTTTCAGGTGCTGATGATATGCTTCTGCCAAGGCAATAACATAGGAGGACTTTGAAGCAAGAGATTCACTTTGTTTAATTTGTTGTATTTGTTTTGTACAAGCCTAGGGCTTTAATTGTATTGGATTTAAATTCATTTTGTTGTAACCAAGCATTGTCTTAGAAAGTTGTAAGCCTTTAGGGCATTTCTTAATTGTTTAACTTGTATTTCATATATTTAACATGTAACACAAGCTATAGATTCAGGGTTAGAGCTTATGAATGTATAATTGCATATGTTATCTTTTGTACTATGAGACCATATGGACTAGAAGGGGCACTATATTTAGAAATGTATGATTATTTATTAATATTATGGATGGTTTTACTGTAATTATTTTGGGGCGTTACAACACTCCAATCAATGTAATTCTAAACGTAATACTTCAATGTAACACACTCCAATATAACACAAAAAAAAAATTAAAAAATTAAAAAACTCCTTAGTGTACTTTTTCCAAACGTAATACTTATAGTTTGAAATTATACATTTACCCAAAACTTACTAAGGAATTTTTTTTACTCCTTTTGGAATGGTTTGAAAAATCTCACATCCTTTTGTAATGTGTAAAATTCAAAATTCAAGATTTATTTTGTCATAAGGGTAAAACTCTAGAATTGTTTTTGTAATTTTCTCAAAGAAATATTATTGATGTAAACAGTATACAACAGGTATGCAAAACATCAATAGAAAAGGAAGCGAAGGCAAAACTAGCATTAATGCTTAAAAAACATATCCCAATAAAATTGGCACATATATCAATTTATCATATGCATCACCAAAGCCCTACGGAGAGCAAGACCAAAAGACAAAAAAAAGACTAAAGAACATGCATAACACCAGTCTTCTACCTATGCAATGCATATTTTATATTTAAAATTTAATTTTATATAAATTTGAGGGTTAATTACATTTTTAGTTTTCAAAATACAAGTTTTATGTCATTTTAGTTTCCAATGTTTAAATTGTATCAATTTGGTTCCACATGTATACAAATGTTTTAATTTGGCCCTTAATGTATAAGTTGTGTTATTCTGATCCCCAATATATATAAACATTAAAGATTAAATTAACATACTTTAACTATTGAAAACAAAGATGAGCCGATGAAAGAAATAATAAGTGCCACGGCCTGCTCAAATAATAATAATAACAAAAATACTAGTATATAATACTTTTGAATCTGATATTAGTAATACATAATTGTTTATGAAAGTTGGCTCCTCAGCTTTGTCAAGTGGTATCCACTCTTTTTTCTTGGTGTCTTCTTTTAGAAAAAATATAAAAAAATAATTGAAAACAGAAAAAAAATAATATAATTTAAAATTTACTTTCTTTTCTGATGAGAAAGAGACCAAAAAAAATAAAAAAATAAAAATAATAAAGAAATAAAGAGGGTTTTAGAGTTGCTGAAGTCTTATTCTTTGAAAGTGTATAGAGTTCTTCTTGGAGTCAAATCAATACGGGGAGCACAAAAAAAAACTGATCCTTCTATTATTCTTCTCATTATTACAAGTATTTGATTTATATTCTCTTTTATTACTGTTTTCAATTTTTAACATTTTTATTATTTTTTATTTTCAATGTCATGTTCACATAATTACAATTTTTTTAACTACATATTAAGAAAAAAAATCATGAATTAGAACGTATGATTTCAATCACTAGGGTTTTTTTTAATCATATTTGGGCAAATTTAATTTTATTCAGATTAAGTGTTATAAATTTAAAATTAAAATGAATTGAGACTTGTATATAACTTATGTGTTCAATCTGAATTTTGAATTTTTAAGTTTACAAAAAAATTATTTTACTTTGTAGTGGCGTGAGTCAGTTTAACCCCATCCATTTTGTAATACCCTGAAATAATTAACAATAATACCATCTCGCAATAATTATCAATTAACGATACATTAAGATCTCTTTAAGTTCATATGATCTAGTCATACAAAAGATGGCACATGCAATTACACATTCATAAGCCCTAACTCTGAATCTATAACATGTGTCATATGCAAAAGATATGAAATAAGAGCAAAACAAATAAATGAATGTCTTAAGGGCTACAACTTTCCAAGTCCATACTTGGTTACAACAAAAAGTGAGTTTAAAACTCAATACAAATAAATTCCCAAGCTTGTATAAAATAAATACAACAAAAACAAAACAAGAAGCTCTTAGCTCCAAGTCCTCCTAAACTACAACCTTGGCGGAGGTATATCATCGCACTTGAAAATGATTTTTCACATAGGGTGAGCCAAAGCCCAGTAGAGAAACTCTATCACAATGTATGAATCATAACAAAGCTATAACATGAATCCATATGCAATGCTCGTGCCAAAACAGTTTATATATCTTTCCAAAAATTATGCAATGCTCGTGCCAAAACATTTTATATATCTTTCCAAAAATCATGCAATGCCAGGTTTATATCACAATTCATAAAATCATTTCTTTTAAATAAAAAACGGGGTAGTGGATACAACACTGAGAATCTCTAGGACGTGTCCGCAAGTAGGCTACAAGTACTATCAATTGCCATTTTTATAGGTACTAACCGGAAGGCTCGGCATCTATCTGTGCGGGTTTATGGACTTTCACCAAGGACACACAGGACAACATAATTCTATAACTACACCCCTACCTAGATTCACCAAGATATTCACCTATTTTTGTCAAAACAATAGACAATGTGTTAAATATGCAACAATGCTTTATGCAAATGGATGAGAAATTAGTTTCAATTCTCCTAATTCTAATGCAATTTTTACAACAGTCATAGCTATCCTCTACCGATAGCCTAAAACAGATATCTCTAAACATATAGATAATTTCCAACAAAGATATACTTTCAAAAATCTCAAGATGGGAGTGATAATACATATCCAACCCCACCATCATCATCATCATTCCAATTCCACAAAATCCAACATCATTTCCATTTCCTCTGTACAAAATCAAATATTCACATTTTAGGATAAAATCCCATTTTCTTTATCCACCAATTCCAAGAATAAAAATACATCATTTTATCACAACTCAACCACATTTACAAACCCAAAATCATTTTCAAGAATCCATTTCAAAACCTTGTTTTTTTAAATTTCAAAACCAAAACCCTAGATTTTTTTTATCAAAATCCCCAAATCCCATGATTTCTTTGAAAGACAAATATCTAAGTTAAAAACCATACTAAGTGTGGAGAAATCCCTACCTCAAAGACAAGGACCAAGAAGAACAAGAGTTGAAACTCGATGAAGCCCAAAACAAACTTTGTTCTGATCAAATAGAAGCTCTAGGTGAGCTCTACCTTTTTCTTCAAAGGACAAGGGATGAGAAACCACTAGATCAAGGTCTATTTGAGGTTTAAAGATGTTTTCTAGCGAGAGAGGAAGGAGATCTGAGATTTTAATATGTTTAGAGAGAAAGAGAGAGAGATGAAAAAGTGATCAAAAAAGTGACTTTTACGAGCTGATATACGCACAAATCACTTGAGCGACTAGGCACTAAAAGAGAGACTGCTTAAGTGAACAAAGCATCGCTCGAGCAAAGGATGCCACCCTCCCAGTACTTTTGCAGACCTACAACAGTACTGAGAGTTCCAAAAGACTGCTTGAACACAAGAAGGACTGCTCGAGCCAAGATCGCCCGGGCCTAAGAAACACCGTTCAAGTGAAAAATGCCATATTCCCAGTAGTTCTGCATACCTGCTAAAGTACTGGAAGTTCTCAAAGTTCGCTTGAGCTCAAGAAAGTTCACTCAAGCCAAAATCTAGGCAACAACAGTTTTGAAAAACTAAATTCCAACCTGTTTCAAACTCACCCAAGACACTCCAATAACCAAACTCAACAAAGAATAAGATGAAAGGAGAAATGAATAACCATCAACACAAGGAATCCTGGATCTAAAACAATGAATAGGTCGGGTCTAAACCAAAATCGTTATAACCTTCCCCCTTAAAGAATTTCATCCCCGAAATTTTAAAATCAACACAATAACCACTGTATTTGAATCAATTATAACAACTCATAACCATGACCCATCCACCGGCCATTCATTTTCATTACAACAATAAACAAGGTTCTCAATATTAAATATAAAATTCATTGTTTCAAAACATACACAATGTTTACATTTGATCAACATAACAAGATTTTCATTACAAGTTTCAAACATTAACAAAAAGGTTCGGTTACTTCTCATGGACATCCGTCTCACGCTCCTGAGTTTCCTTCTCAACACCATGGTATCTCCACAACACTTTTACTAATGGAATTGTCTTGCCTTGCAAGACATGGTCTCATGTATCTAGGACTCTAACCGGTCTCTCCTCGTAAAAGGCATCCTCATCTACCTCTAACTCGGTCCAATCCAACAGATGTGAAGGATCCAGTTCATACTTTCGAAGCATACAGATATGACGCACATTATGAACCCTAAAAAGCTATGGTGGCAAGGCCAAACGACAAGCTACCTCTCCAATGCGCTCTAAGATCTCATAAGGCCCAATAAATCTAGGAGACAACTTCCCACTCTTCCCAAACCTCACCAAACCCCATCTAGGTGATATTTTTAAGAAAACGTGTTCTCTTACCTCAAATGATAACGGTCTCCTCCTACGGTCGGCAGAACTCTTTTGACGACTCTGAGCCGAAACCAACCTCTTACGGATAAGTGCAACCTTCTCCATCATTTCTCGGACTAACTCAGGACCTAACATAGGTACGTCACCCACCTCGGCCCAACACACTAGAGATTTACACGGTCGGCCTTACAAAGCTTCAAACGATGCCATGCTAATACTCGCCTGAAAGCTATTGTAGTAGGCAAACTCCACTAAAGGTAAGTGTCTTGCCCATGACCACTTAAAGTCAAGAACATAACCCTAAAGCATATACTCAAGGATCTAAATGGAACGCTCTGACTGCTCGTCAGCCTGAGGATGATAGGTAGTGCTAAATGTCAACCTACTGCCCAAGGCATTATGTATGCTCTGCCACAACCATGCCATGAAACACAGATCTCTATCAGAAACAATAGTCACAGGAACCCCGTAAAG
Organism: Camellia sinensis; assembly: GCF_004153795.1. Lineage (NCBI taxonomy): Eukaryota > Viridiplantae > Streptophyta > Magnoliopsida > Ericales > Theaceae > Camellia > Camellia sinensis. Next base: position 562,072 of record NW_021024666.1, read on the forward strand.
TTGAACAATGTCCTTAACATAAAGGTTGGCAAGATAATCTACCAAGTCACTTGCGCGCATTGGTACAAAGTGTGCAGACTTAGTTAACCGGTCAACTATCACCCACATGGCATCATTACCCAATTGAGTCCTTGGAAGACCCATAACAAAATCTATCATGACATGCTCCCACTTTCACTCGACTATAGGCAAGGGTTGTAGCAAACTTGCTGGCCTTTGATGTTCGCCCTTCACTTGTTGAAAAGTAAGGCACCTCGATACAAACAAAGCTACGTCTCTCTTTATCCCCTTCCACCAAAACTGGCGACTAAGGTCGTGGTACATCTTTGTGCCTCCAAGATGTACTTCAAGGCGCAAATGATGGACCTCTCAAAGTACCTCCTCCCTATAAGATTTTGGTACGAAAAGACGGTCAAGGTATCTAATACTGATGTCAGAATATATGTTCAAGTCCTTCTCCAACTTCCCTCAAGATATTTTCTCCCAGATGCATTCTACCTCATAATCACCTTGTTGTGCATCCAGAAGTCGGCTCGCAAGTTTAGGTTGTGTAACTATGGTAAACAAAGTTGCCGACTCAACAGACTCGCCAAGATACAAGTCAAACTCGCTAATAGCGCCCAACATCTCCCATTCCTGGATGGCAATAGTAGCTACACTACTAATGGATTTCCTACTCAAGGCATCAGCCACTACATTGGCTTTCCCTGGATGATAATGCAACTCAAAGTTGTAATCTTCCATAAATTCCATCCACCTTCTTTGCTTCAAATTCAAGTTTTTCTGTGACAACAGATACTTCAGACTCTTGTGATTGGAAAAGACCTCAAATTTCAAACCATAAAGATAATGTCTCCAGATTTTCAAGGCAAAGATCACTACTGCAAGCTCTAAGTCATGAGTAGAATAGTTTCTCTTATGTGTTTTTAACTGGCGTGAGCTATATGCCACTACCTTTCCCTCTTGCATCAAGACATAACCCAAACCGTTTCGAGACGCATCACAATACACTGAATAGCCCAAACCCCTCTCTGGAATAATTAACACTGGAGCAGTGGTAAGTCTATCCTAAGCTCTTGAAACGATTTCTTGTATGTCTCACTCCACACAAACTTAATTCCCTTCCTCGTTAGTCTAGTCAACAGTAAGGCTAATCTAGAGAAATCTATCACAAAACAACGGTAATACCCAGCTAACCCCAAGAAACTCTGGATCTCAAAGGCATTGTTAGGTTGTTTCTAATCTTGCACTGCCTCTATCTTAGAAGAGTCTACAGTCACCCCTTCCCCGGATACCACATGGCCTAAGAATTTCACCTCTTTCAACCAGAACTTAGACTTCACGAACTTAGCATACAATTTGTGGGCTCTAAGTAACTCAAGCACAAGTCACAAGTGTTCCTCGTGTTCCTTCTCAAATGGTGAGTAAATCAAAATGTTGTCAATGAAGACAACCACAAAATGGTCTAGGAACTCACGAAAGATTTGATTCATCAAATCCATAAACAAAGTCGGTGCGTTGGTTAACCCAAAAGGCATCACTAAGAACGCATAATGGCCATACCGTATACGGAATGTTGTCTTCTGTTTATTTTCCACCTTTACTCTCAACTGGTGATAACCTGACCTGAAGTCTATCTCAGAAAAGCAACAAGATCCCTTCAATTGGTCAAACAAATCATCTATATGAGGCAATGGATACTTGTTCTTAACAATTACCTGGTTCAACATCTGGTAATCAATACAAAGTCGTAATGTGCCATCCTTCTTCTTGGCAAAGAGAGCAAGTGCTCCCCAAGGCGAAGTACTAGGGTGGATAAAGCCCTCATTTACCAATTCTTGGAGTTGAATCTTCAATTCACTTAACTCGGCAGGTGCAAATTTATATGTTTCCATGGAAATCGGTGTCGTTCCAGGCACTAAATCAATAGAGAACTCAATCTCACAGTGAGGTGGAAAACTAGTGAGGTCCTTGGAAAAGACGTCAGGGTATTCGCATGCTACTCTCGGCAACTCTACTTGGACCACATCACTCTCAACACCTAAGAAGGTAGCAAGAAGGTGATTAAGCTCGCCTTGACCACGCGAATCACACACTGGCAACAAAGTTCTATCAACTCGGTACCCCAAGAAGTAAAAACAATCGCCACTTGAGGTTCACACCATAACTCTCAAACGGTAACAATCTATAATGGCCCGATAGAATGGTAACCAATCCATACCCAAAGTAACATCAAAACTCGACATGTTAATCAATACAAAAGCAAAAGGAAGTCAGCGACTGACAACCTCTATCTTACAACCCCGACACCATTGGTCCAATTCAACCTCACCACCAATAGGTGACTCTACCCTAAGTGGATATGCTAAACGAGCCACTTCTAACCCCAATGCTGATGCGAATGTAGATGAAATGAAAGAATGCGGTGCACTAGTATCAATCAACACATTGGTAATACAGTTAAGCAATAAGAAGTTACCTCTCACTACCAAAGGTGCTGGCAACAAATCTGGCATGGTAACAGCATATACATGCCCCGTAGGTCTTTGCTCCACCTACTCACCCCTCAGAGCATAAATCTGATATACGAGCTGAGTCGAAAAGGCTCCCTAATTGGCCCTCGAGGCTTGAGCTGACGGTATAGGCTGATAGCTCTGTGTTTAGCTCAAACCAGAAGCATCGGATGTGTCGCTTGTTTGAGGGTAAAACCTTCTCAAGTGCCCTGACTACCCACACAGATAATAGGTAGGCGGTTGTCCTCTCTTCTAACTTTGGCTCTGAGAACGAGCCCAAGATGGTGCAGGTTATGGCCCTCCTACTCTTTGCGGGCAAACTACAGACTTGTGGCCTAGTTGACCACACTTAAAGCAATCCCTGACCACCTCTCCCAAAACTTGAACTCAGTACCGAAAAAGTGGACCTAGATTGTGCTCCCTGAGACTGCTATTGGGTAGAACCCCTCTACCTCTTGTTGGCCTAAGTCTCTCCTTGAACCTCTTGACTACTTTGCCTGGAGCCCCTCATCCTCTCCTCGTCAATCTGAATCATGGTCTCTAAGTGAGTCATCGCCTCCACAAGACGACTGTAATCCCTAATCATGGATGTGGCCACTTTTTAGTCCGGTTCTCAACCTCTTTTCAAACTCCAAAGAACGACATTCCTCTATCGCCACGAGTTCCGGTGCAAACCTTAATAAACTAGTAAAGGCAGCCTCAAACTCGATCACCGGTGTGTTAAGTTACTTGAGCTTCAAAAGCTGCTCCCTCAACTTCTCCCTAACAGTGGGAAGCAAAAACTTGTCCTGGAAGGCGTTGACCAAAACCTACCAAGTCACCCCAATGCACCTACGCACATACTTCCACCACTGACCCACATCTCCTTTTCAACTGGAAGGATGCCGAGGTCACTCTCAGCCTATTGTCCTTGATGCCAAGCATCTTGAACGTCTTCACCATCTACTCTAGCCACTCATCTGCCTTTAGTGGCTCCTTCAAATCCCTCAAAAACTTATCCAGATTCGATCGGAAAAACTCCCAAGGAATTGACACATTTACAAATGTGCCAAAGCTAACTCACTTGCGTCCTAATGCAGTGAACGACAATTAATTCACTCCACATAAACACGGAGTCATGTAAACACATACAAATTTCTTTTCTAGATAATGATTGTTTAGCAACGTTGTTGGAGTTCTAGATAACGATCAAATGCTCTTCTAACAGGACTTCTAGAAACTCATAGACCCAATCAATATCTTAGAAATTAAATCTCATACCCACTTAGTCACATAAGCATGTTATAACATAATATACCAAGTTACTTATAATATCATCGAGCAAGCGAACCCATTGTGGTAATAACCACTTCCCACGATCCAAAAGTATTTAGACCCGATAGCTCTGATATCAAGTTGTAATGCCCCGAAATAATTAACGATAATACCACCTCACAGTAATTACCAATTAACAGTACATTTCAGAATAAATCTCTTTACGTTTACATGATCCAGTTGTACAAAAGATGGCACATGCAAGTATATATATTCATAAGTCCTAACCCTGAATCTATAGCATGCGTCATATGCAAAAGATATGAAATAAGAGTAAAATAGATAAATGAATGCCTTAATGGCTACAACTTCTATGCTGATGCTTGGTTACACCAAAAGTGAGTTTGCAACTCAATACAAATAAAGCCCTAGGCTTATACAAAATAAATATAACAAAAACGAAACAAGAAGCTCTCCGCTCCAACTCCTCCCAAGATACGGCCTTGGCGGAGGCATATCATCAGCACCTAAAAATGATTTTCCGCATAGGGTGAGCCAAAGCCCAATAGGGAAACTATCGCAGTGTATGAATCTTAACAAAGCTATAACATGAATGCATATGTAATGCTCTTGCCGAAACATTTTATATCTTTTTCCAAAAATCGTGCAATGCCAGGTTTATATCACAATTCATAAAATCATTTCCTTTACAATAGAAAACAGGGTAGTGGATACAACACTAGGAATCTTTAGGACATGTCTATAAGTAGGCTACAAGCATTACCAATTGCCATTTTTACTAGTACTAATTGGAAGGCTCGATACCTATTCGCGTGGCTTTCAAGACTTTCACTAAGGACACACAAGCTAACATAATTCCACAATTACACCCCTACCCAGATTCACCGAGGTATTCACCCATTTTTCTCAAAACAATATACATTTTAAATGTGTTAAGTATGCAACAATGCTTTATGCTAATGAATGAGAAATTAGTTTCCATTCTCATAATTCTCATGCAATTTCTACAACAGTCATAACTATCCTCCGCCGATAGTCCCAAACAGATATCTCTAAGCAGATAGATAATTTCCAACAAAGATATACTTTCAAAAATCTCAAGATAGGAGTGACATTCACATTTCCAACTCCACCATCATAATCATCATCATTCCAATTCCACAAAATCCATCATCATTTCCATTTCCTCTTTACAAAATCAAATATTCACATTTTAGGAAAAAATTCCTTTTCTTTATAAATCAATTCCAAGGATAGAAATACATCATTTTATCACAACTCAACCAGATTTACAAACCCACAATTCTTTTCAAGAATCCATTTGAAAACCTATCTTTTGATTTCAAAACCAAAACTCTAGATTTTTATCAAAATCCCCAAATCCCATGATTTTTTTGAAAAAAAAAGAAAAAAAAAGGAACCAAATTAAAAACCATACTAAAGTGTGGAGAAATCCCTACCTCAAAGACAAGGACCAAGAAGAACAAAAGTTGAAACTCGATGAAGCTGAAAACAAACTTTGTTTCGATCAAATAGAACCTCTAGGTGAGCTTTACCTTTTTCTCCAAAGGACAAGGGTTGAGAAACCACTAGATCAAGGTGTATTTGAGGTTTAAAGATGTTTTCTAGAGAGAGAGGAAGAAGATCTACGATTTTGAAATATTTAGAGAGAAAGAGATAAATGAAAAAGTGATCCAAAAAGTGACTTTTACGAGTTGATATACACGAGACCGCTCGAGCGACTAAAACACCACTCGAGCGACCAGACACAAAAAGAGAGACCGTTCGAGCGAACAAAGCACTACTCGAGGGAAGAACACCACCCTCATAGTACTTTTGTAGACCTGTAAAAGTACTGAGATTTCCAAAAGATCGCTCAAGCATAAGAAAGACCACTCAAGCCATGACTACTTGAGCACAAGAAACACTGCTCGAGCAAGGAATGCCATACTCCCAGCAGTTTTGCAGACCTACAAAAGTACTGGAAGTTCTCAAAGTTTGCTAGGGCATAAGAAAGTTCGCTCGACTGAACAAGCCAAAATCTACATAGCAACAGGTTTGAAAAACTAACTCCCAATATGTTTCAAACGCATTGAAGACACTCCAATAACCAAACTCAATAAGGAATGAGATGAAAAGAGACATAAAAAACCATCAAGACAAGGAATCCCAGATCTAAAACAGTGAACGGGTCAGGTCTAAACCGAAATCGTTATACATTTTGTTTTTGGTTAGGACACGGAGTTGTCCCGGGTGGCTTGGACCTTTCTAGATGGTTGGGACCTTTAGCGTGTGTTAGGTTGGCTACTAGGCAGCAGCCCAGTTCTTCTGAGTAAGGTTGGTCGCGTCACGCCTGCAATGGGCTGTGCTACAGGGGTTGTACCCTCGAGGGGTGTAGACACCCCATTTTTGACCGTCCTCAAGACTTGGATGTCACCGTTTGAACACCCGGTGATCATCCATGTTTGTGTTTGTTTGGAGTTCCCGGAGGTCTCGGCTCGCGCGCCTTGCCTTAGGATCTCTCGACTCGACTGTTTAGCGTCTAGTTTTGCACCAAACACTTGTGTTTTGCCTTGGAGGGGCAGGGAATACCTTGTGAGGTATCCCCACACACCACCGGCCATGGCCAGAGGCCACCGGCTGGTGTTTTGTTGCCATCGGCAATGTATATTGCCGGTCGGCATTCTTTGTTGCCGGTTGGCAGTCAATTTGGCCAAAATGGCATTTTTGAGCAGCCGACTACTGTTCATCTGCTTTTGCAGATATTTTAATACAGCTGTCTTGCATTTTGCTCCCCTCCATACACGTGTATGGAGGGATCTCTCTCTTTAGAAGCTTGTCTTGTAAGCTTTACAAGACAAAAAAGCTCTATAAGAGGAGCCCTCCTCTCCCTTGTTTAGGGTTGGAGATTTTAGACAGCCACATTAGGGTTTTAAGTTCTAGGGTTAGGATTGATACACATTCTATCTCTATACCTCTCTCTCATTTGGCCTATGTGTGTGTCTAGGTGCATTTGTGTCTTACTATTGCACACAAACACATAGTGTTACACCTTCCCTTGGCTACTGAGGTTCTAAGAGGTTGTTCTTGGTGTTCTTGGGTGGTTTTGAGCTTGAAGAACCAGCTGGTCCACCATTTTTGAAGAGGGTCTACAAGGGTAAGAAACTAGTCCCTTTATTCCCCATTTTTGCATTGTATTTTAGCCTATCTTAGAACTGTTTTTGTGCATAGTGTATAACAAAAAAAACTTCTGTTTTTGGGCCGTCTAAATAGTTTGTTTAGAGTGTTTTGTGGTTTGGAGGTGTTTGACCCCTCTTAGGCCTTGAGAGGCCCCATTTTGTGCTATTTTGAGTGAGCTCCGGGACCTTGGTGTTTGGGCCTCCTCACCACTAAAATCTTGAGGGATTTCAGAGGTGAGGATGGGGCCTTGAGGTCCTAGGGAGGAGAGGGCCACCCCCTCTCCTTGTTGTCCTTGAAAAGGACCATTTTTGGCCTCTTGAGGGAGCACCTAGCTAAGCTTCATGTTGACCATGCCTTAGTTGTTTTTTGTGCTTATTATGTCATAATATGCCTCTTTTTTTTGTTGGTTTTGGTACACCATGCATGCTTAGCATACCTACTTTCTAATGCCATGTTTAGGCCTTAATATGCCTTAGGTTATAAACCTTTGTTCAAGCATGTTTTAGGTCTAGCTTTGTGAAGATTTTGTGCTTATTTTTCCATGTTTGAGGTCTGTCCATAGTTGTTTGGGTCGGCCATGGCATGCATTGTATAGCCCCTTTGCATTTTGATTTGTTGGCCTTAAGTGTGTGAGTGTGTAGCATGCATTACTTGCCTTATTTTAATGGTTTGGCACCATTTATAGCATCATTTCAGTCCCCTTTGCATGCTTGTATGTTTGCCTTGGATGCCCCTTTGATGCCTTATGAGCTTGTCTTGCATGCTCCATGTTTTGGTCATTGCGCATGCTTTTGAATTTGAGCCACTTAGATGCCATCTAGGTGTCCCTTGGGTGTTGTCTAGGCCTGCTTTAGACCTATTTTGAGTCCTCTTAGCCTTGTGAGGCTTGGTTGATTTAGCCTTGGTTTAAGCCTCTTGGCTTGTCTTAGGTTTTTGGCTTTGTTTGCATGCCTTGTTTATCATGTTTAATTGGCTTAGTACCCTTTGTAACATGATTTTCAATGCTCACCTTGCATGCCTTTAGTCCATGTTATGCCTCTTTCAAGTGTGCTTGAGAGTTGCCCTTTTGTGCTTGAGTGTTAGCCCTTTAACATGTGCATGTTTGCATGTCATTTAGCCCTCATTTCATGGCACTTTGGCCACTGTTTTGGGCCTAATTAGAGCTGCCCAAATCATGTTTAAGTCCATCTCTTTGTTTGTTGCATGTACTCCTTGTATGTTGTAGCATATTGGTGAGTTGTTGCACATTTGAACTTGCATGATTGAATGAAGTCACATGTTTGTTTACATGCTTAAACACCCACATTGTGCCTTGCATACTTGTTGGTTGCACTATCTCATGCCTTGCATGCTTGTTTGCTTGTTTAGTTTGTGTACCTAGTATACATCACTTTCTTGTATGATCATGTTGCATGCTAGCTCACATGATTAGGATTGCCTTGCATTGGCATGCATGCTCTACCTCTTGACCAAGTCATGATGGAAGTCGAGTCCCTTTGATTGTGTTGGTTTGCATCTGCATTCGACATCAAAATGTGCACACTTGGTCCCTTGGACCATCATGCATGGAAATGCGCGATTGGTGGTCCGAGAACCAAGGAGCATGTTCCTTTGACTCATTCACATGATAAGGGACATGATTGGTGCATACATTGCTTGAATTGTATTGCCATGCTCTGCCTTGCCCTCTGTTGTTGTCAAATAGGTTCTGCAGGCATTCTCTGCCGGCCGACTTCATGGAGTGCCGACCGGCAATCAATCGGCAGCCGATGGATTCATTATGTGTTGAGGGACACCAAACCACAGCCGGTGACCATTCTACTCAGCCGGTGGTGTCTCCCAATGTCCAGAGGAGCAATTCTGAGATTTTGGTAGTCTTCAGAGGAGCAGAGCAGGGAAAACAGAGGCAGCTTATGCATGGTAGTGTACTTCCGAGCAGGACCGAGCGTGCATTGCATCGAGCTCTCTTCCCGAGGTGGTTCACGATTTTTCCTAGCTTAGTTAGTTTGTTAACTAATTAGGTAATTTGTAATAATTAATTAGCTCGCGAGTTAGTTAATCTGTAATGTTTATTCGGACCCTCCGAGTGAGGGCAATTGTGTAATAAATGTGCGTGAGTGTGTGTATGCCTTCCAGCCTCACGTCTTTCTTCCCTTTTATTTACCTGCTTATGATGGTAGATTAGGGCATATTTAAAATTAGCATACCTTATGCTATGCATGCGTGCATTCATGCATTTGCATTGCATGTACCAGGCTCGGTACATCATGCTAATTGCATTTGTACTTCAATTCCAAATTGAATACGTTCATCAATTGATCGTATTTCACATGCCATGTTTAGGTTAGCCGAGCCTACTCTAATTGCATCCTGTATGTGTTGCATTAGTCAAATTTGACATGAACTAGGACCATGCATGTTGGCTAGCTAGTTTATTGTTTTGGCACGGAGTACGATGTAAGTATTTATGCTTTAGCATCTCGCATGAGTGTGAATGTTATCATGACAGCATGCTTACCATGTGGCTAGATGCTTATTTGATAGACTGTTTGAATGCCTGTGGGTGAAGGTTGGATTGTCCGAGTTGGAAAAACTCGTTGAAATCCGTATTTTAGCCTACTTGCGAGTAGCAAATTCCAAAATGTTTTTCAAGACAAACGGATATGCAATGCTTATTTCCAAATTAGGCAATCTAGTCTATACTTGTGTGCTGTGCGCATAACATAGTAATTCTAGGCTAATAAATGGAATTAAGAACACATAACGTTTTCAAAAACTGGATATCACGGTTAGTAGAGGCCGGTCTTTGGACGGGCGAGAGGGGGTGCTCATAGCTGACCTTCCCGATCGTACCCAAGTTCCCGAGCTGAGGCAACTTTGGTGATGACGGACACGTGGCCTTTGGCACCGAGTCAGGGTTTCCTAAATTCCCCCATTTTTAAATATTTAGGTGGCGACTCTGTATCTGGCAAAGCAGTCCATGTTTGGCACTTCTTTTTCAAAAAAATCTGTTTTCTAAACAATTTGTCGGATTTGGACTATTTGGTTCAGATTAAGAACCGTGACACAAATCGAGTCGCGAACTGTAGCGAGGGGCCCCACGTGGGCGCGTCTACAGTTATGGCGACTCCGCTGGGGATTTTAGAAAGCTTGACTCGAACTCATGATATCCTGTTTTTGATCTCATTTATGTGTTTTCTTTGCATTGCATGTGCATTGGTGCGCCTAGGACACCGTGTTTGCCATCTGCCATTCCTGAACGTTTGCCGGAGGCTTGTTTTGTCAAGGCATGACCATAAGGCTGACCGGTTATGGGCTCTGATAGTATGGGAACACAAACCCGATTTTACCGGGGCACCCTTTTGACCATTCGACCTAGTGCATATTCGGAATCCATAGTGACATTCCAAGCTAGACAAGTTGCTTACCCGATTATAGGTTGTTTGAAGCCGCTGTGTGCGTAGTGAAACCCTAGCTCCTGACAAAATAGGACAGGGAAACCCTATCCCAACATAGGGGTGTTTTGGCTCTCTTTACTTGCTATGTGCTTTTAGAGTGTATCTCTACAGGAACGTACATACCAGTTTGCAAGTTTGAGTATCTGGCCTAAGGGCACCAGAATCAGTGTTGTTGAGAATCAGTTATCTGCGGGTATCAGGGTTCAGTTTTGGGGGCAGTGATTCTGGGGAATAGTTATCAGCAGTAGAGTACAGTTATTCGGCTACACCTGTGGATGGTCTGTTTGGGTTGAAACGCTGTTTGTTTTTCCTTTCAGTTCAGAGGTTCGGAGAGTTGATACAGAGTAGATAGTATTCCCCCTTGCTGAGGCAAGACAGATATCTGACCCGTCAGTCACCGTTCAGTACAGCGGACTTATGATGACATAGAATTCAGAAGAGATCGTGGTTATGACAGCTGCATTAGATCAAGGGATCACCCTGCAAAGTGAGGCCAACATTGATATGTCACATCCACCCAGGTCGCCTGTTGCGCACCCGGTCTGGGCCCCCCAGCTATATCAGGCTCGCGAGCCTAGTACATTTGAACTAATGGGGATGATAGGTGATCTCCAGAGGTCTGTGGCGGATCTCGCCTACGGGATGTCAGCTTCACCTCCAGCCGCACCGTATGCCGGGAGTTTTGTACCCAGGAGCCCCCGCTGTTGGGGTGAATTGTGATTGAACTTAGCCAACCGGAGATGGCCTCCACCTATGGTAATGACATATCAACATCAACCCAAACCCTCGATTAGGCTGAGGCCAGAGGAAGAGACAAAGCGAAGGCAGATGCCGATCCCATTGAACAACTGCTGCGGGCAGTCGAGGCTTTGAAAGCCGGGGGGATGAATAAGCAACAGATAATAAGCAACAGATATCCGCAGTTGTGACAAAAACTGTGGAGGATGCTTTCCCCACTCCACCTGAGGGTAGTTCAAGTCAGTCAGAAAATTGGGATAGGCCCTGTCATGCCAGAACAATTCCTCCTATTCCCAGCTCTGCACCTGGGAAGGATCAGAAAGCCAAGGTGGCGCCTGCCGACCCTTTTGCTTGTGCGTCTAGTAAGAGCGCTCAGACTTCAAAATACTGGCCCTGAGGGCGCAGGGTCTTTCATGCTCTCTACATGCCTTTGTCTAAGGCACTTCAGATCCTTGCCGAGAGGGGGCACCTTAAACCCTTGGAGCCTCGGCCTCTCCCGAAGAATCTCCCTGCCGCGCATGATGCTGCCCAGTACTGCGCGTACCACCAGCAGACTGGCCATGCAACCGACAATTGTTTCCGCCTCCGTCATGAGGTGCAAGATTTGATTGACAACCAGGTTATCCTCCCGCCCACCTCAGCCAAGTCGGTTACCACCCAGTTATTGGATTTTGAGGACACAGATACTGCAAGTATGTAATCAGAGAGTGAACCACCTGCGGGCGGCATTCGGTATATTTTGGATGTGGCGTCTGGCACGCATTTTTGAGCATCTGTGAACGCTAGTTTTGTAAATTCTGGCTTGGGTATCGAGTCAGTCTTTTGTTTTGAGTCTGTCTCTTTGTCTTGAGTCAGTCTTTCTGCTTAAGGGTCTGTCTTGTTGTATCGAGTCAGTCCCCTTTGTATAGAATGCCAGGTGATTCTGGGGTTGTTGCCTCGAACACCGTTTTGTCTTGTAATTACCCGTTTTTGTTTTTGAGTCTATTTCTGCCAAGGGGCCAGTTATACCAACAAATCTGAATGAAACAGCGGTGGCTATCTCATTTTCATGCTTTCTTCCAGTATAAGTTAGTTGTGCCAGAGGACTTGAATGGGCTGACAATACATCTCGCCTGCTCTCCTGCGCGCCAAACTCATTGCATTAGCCTAAGTTTTTCAAAAACCCCTTTTGAACACTGCGGTGATAAAAATGAAGGGGAAGGAATTCCTCGGGTTTTGCAAAATTTTGATCATTTTGAGAGAAAGAGAGAGCAATGCTAAGCCCTTAATGATTGAAACCATGCTTGTCAGACGTGAGTAACTGGGAAGGACCCTGGCGTGATCCAGATCTTGGTTGCCACACTTATCTTCGGCGCGAGCGATTTGTCGCTTTCTTAAAAACTTTAAAAAAAAAATGTTTTACGCTGCTACGTTGTGAAACGCTTGTGTGGACCACTCTTGAGATTGTGCAGCCTAAGATCGCTCTCAGCCTCAAAATTTGACCTGTTTGTTTTGAACCTTGAACTCATCCGGAACATTCAATGGTCAACTGTCGGAGGAGGTCCGTATGGCCAGTTTTGAAGCAGCCCTCGAACAAGAGGCACCGAAGTCGAATCAAACGAGTAGATCTCACTAGAAGGAGCTCGTGGAGCGGTAATGATGAATCCTCTTACAAATCATTGCAACAGTCGTTCTCCTAGATACAGAGAGGCTTCAACTTCAGAAACCATTTGACATGGATTTGTTACAATTTTACCCTTTGAGAGGCTCGCTGGGCCGAAAACCCGGAAGGGCGGCCCAGGAAAAAGTTAGAGCAAGAGAAAAATATAAAAAGCAAAAAATACAAAAAAAAGAAAAGAAAAGAAGAGAAATGAAGAAATGTGAAAAAGAAAACAAAAAGAAATAAACAGAAAAGGAAAATGAAAAGAAGCTCGCAAGGTCGAAAACCCGCATCGGGCACCTTGGCAAAAGTTAGAGCTTGAAAAGTGAAGGTTAAAATACCCGAGTGTATCTTAACCGGAACTACGTAAGGCTTGATTTCCATGTTTGGGATACGTAGGCAACTTCATTCTGAAGTCCAGCCCCCAACGCTTTCATAGCGTCTCAGTCCATACAATGGTTTCGACTTCATCCCAAAGTCTAGTCGCCAACACCTTCCAAGGTGATTGTGTCCATATATCTGTTATAACCGTCTTCATCATCTCTGTGTTCAAGAGTTCGACCATCACCAATGAAGACTTGTTTGCGGACTGCTGCGGCACCATCCAAACAAGGGGCAACTTTCCGTTACTACGAGTCGTCGTGAGTCACCGTTCAAACCAGGGGCAATTTTCCATCGCCTCCGATCCGAGGTTGCGCATCTCAAAGAGTAAGTTTCATGCTCGGTGAGCATTAGCCGTTTGTAAAAATAGTTTTTGAAAATTTTTACTAAGGTTGACTATCTTCTCGAAAACTATTCCATTTTCTAAAACTGGACCATTTTTCTTGGACCCAAAAAGGAAAATTTTCAATGCTTGCAGCCTGACTTGCATGGCTTTCAAATCAAAAATCGAACAAGTACGTTAATCCGACTCTCATCTTGATCAAAACTGTTTTAGTAGAACCAAAACAAAAAATGGTCAAAGTGATGAACTAGGGGCACAGTCGAGTCAGGCGTTCTGTCTTTCCCCCGTCGTCAACGTACTTGCCAGGAGGGCACTCTACCCACCAGAAGAAATAGCTGTGAGCTAATGACATCGGGCGTGAACCCGCAACTTCCTATTCATTCATTAATCACCTTGGGGGAGGGACGAAAAATGAGAGAATAAAGAATAGAGAGGTGTAAGTTGAGAGAAAAAGCGAGCCAAAGGGTTTTGAGAGAAAAAACTGAGCTTGAGTGCCAGAGTGATGTGAGAATCACAAATAAGAAAAGGGTGGGAAACAATACCCAGAGAAGCCGGCTCCTCGTGATCTGAGGTCCCCCGTCGTCGTTAACGCGTCTGTATGTCGTGTCTTTTGTTTTGTTTATCTCAACCTTTGTTTTAGGTCTCTTCCGAGCGTGTCTCGTCGTGTTTAGGTCGTGTACCCCTTTGTTGAGTCCTTTTCCGCTGTATCCAGTTGTAGGCTCAATACCCCCATTGAAAACCCTTATTTAATTTTGAAAATCGTTTATGCTTAGAGTGCTGTGTCATTCTCTACATCTGTGCGAAGCAAAAGAACAAAAAAGTTGGGGCATCCGAGCATGTTTCAACCCTAGCTGGTTTCACTTTTGAAGGCCGTTTTGTCAGATTGGGTTGTTTTGTTTAAAGTTTGCCGTGTGCAGAATAAACCAAGTGTTGGGTTATGGGCTGTACGCAGATTAATCCTCGGCAGAGTCTGGACCGTGTGTTCAGGTTAGGCAGTGGTTTGTATGGGTTGCTTTGCTGTTACTTGGTTTGGTTATCTTGTTATTACAATGCAAGTGTTCAGCATTCAGACCACAGATCAATTCCATTTACATTGAGGTGTAACATGATGAGATGCGATGGAATGCATGAGATATGTAAATGTAACACTTTTTTAAACAAAAAGTTTGTTCATTTCATAATCTTTTTTAAATACAAAGGTTTGAGGAAAACAAAAATCTGCCTGCGGCAGTACAAGGTAATCTAACTACCAGCACAGAGAAAAAAGGAAGAGAAAACAAAAGAAAAAGTACAAAAAAGAAGAAGAAAAGCAGCAATCTGGGTCATCCTCAGTAGTCTCGAGCCTGGGGGTCTGCCCTCGCCCTCTTCCTGGACGAAGGTCTAGGAGCATCATCAGCATCGCCGTCTGAGCCTGAGTCTGAGTCATCTCCAGCGTCCTCAGATGACCCGGCCTCTGCCTCTGCCTCTGCCTCGGACTCATCGTCATCATCATCATCATCAGGGGTCGGCGCCCGAGTACTACTCCCGGCATGAGTACGCCCTCCCCTGGTACGGGGACGTGCAGTGTCTCCACGCCCTCCCCAAGCAGGAATAGAAGGCCCAGCTGGAGCACCGCCCACCGGAGGGATCTGGAAGGGAGGCTGAAAATCACAAAAGGGCAAATACATCAGAATAATGTGAGCAGTGTATCAGTGTAGAATGCAGTGTATGGGTACAGTGTGAATGCAGTGTATGGGTACAGTGTGAATGCCGTGAGCAGTGTATCAGTGCAGAATGCAGTGTATGGGTACAGTGTGAATGTCGTGAGTAGTGTATCAGTGCAGAATGCGGTGTACAGTGAGTGGATACCGCGAGCAGTTTATCAGTGCAGAATGCAGTGTATGAGTACAGTGTGTGAATGCCGTGAGCAGTTTATCAGTGCAGAACACAGTGTATAAATGCAGTGTATGCAGTGTATCAGATGCTGTGAGATCAGTGTATCAGATGTTGTGTCGTGCATCAGATTATGTGAAGCAGTGCATGAATGGTTTGAGGCCATTGTCAGAAGAACATACCGGAATGCTACAAAGGGCCAGGAGGTCAAAGGTCCGCTGCAGCATCCCCATCATGGAGGCGTTCAACTCCACG
Organism: Camellia sinensis; assembly: GCF_004153795.1. Lineage (NCBI taxonomy): Eukaryota > Viridiplantae > Streptophyta > Magnoliopsida > Ericales > Theaceae > Camellia > Camellia sinensis. The sequence goes on from NW_021024666.1 coordinate 577,726, forward strand.
GACTGTCGAGTGTACCCGGAGGACGCCTGCAAGAGTATAAGATACATCAGTATTCCGCGGAATATCAAATAAGCTGAAATGAAATGCTAGATGCAAGATGCAAAATGCAGTAATACACATCGGAGGCAAGTCGGGGATGCCGGCTAACTCATGACCAGCCGGGGAGGAGCAAAGGGGATCTGGTAGGTCGCCCCATCCTGCCCTCTATACGACAGTACAGTGGGTAGGGCGGGCCAGCCAGTCCCCCGTCCCCCCCGAGCTCCGCTCCTGTCATGCACTCAAGCCCTCCTCGATGTGCCTGCTCCAGCCCCAGCTCCCGTTCCAGCTGTCGGCACCGCTGGCCTCTCCCCCTCAGCTCGGCGACCACCGCTCAAGGGTCGCATAATATAGGTCCGGACGTACTCTGCGTAGTCGCCCTCGCCTCGATGATGCTCCTCACCCCAGCCGGTGGTGTACTCCCTCATCTCCCGGGCGGTGAATCTCTCTGTGTCTCTCATGTGGCCAGGAGGCGGACCTGGCACTATCTGCTCCAGTAAACCTGGGGTTTGACGCAAGAAGCGCTTGCCCAGGTACCAAGCCCGACAGACCGGGCCCTCCAGCAAAATCCGACAGCGGGCAGTCTCCCCTGAGCCCTCATAATGGTCCCTCACCACGGCCGGCAACAGAGCCCAGGGCTGCCAGGTGATCTGAAAATGACGTGCAGTTTATTATCTATCTGTTATTGAAAACATACAATGCTAAGCAAAGCCAAAAAATAAACTCTAAAGTTGAACATACCTCCGCTGCGGTGATGGTGTCGAAGTATCGGCGGAAGAAAATGAGAGACTCCCGTGGTCTCCGCACGCATCGCACATCGAAGCGATGAGAGAAGGGGACGCCGAATGGGATCTCCTCATCAGGCACTGGGGCAAGCCTAGGAAAGTAGGCATACACCCACAACTGCAGAACAGATATCAGTGTGACTATCAGATAAGGCAGAATACAGAATAAAGCAAAATAGCAGAACCGTGTGTTGTGCAGTGTACTGTGTAGAGTGTACAGTGTGTGCAGTGTGCAGTCAATGTAAAGCAGAGTATACGTGTGCCGGGTGTGCAGTGTACAGTCAGTGTGGGGCAGTGTACAGTATATGTGCAGTGTGCAGAATACAGAAAGCAAGAAGCAAAAACGTAAAAGGGGAAGAAGGCGTACCTCCCAGGCTCGCCAGTAGCCACCGAGAAGCTGTCCGCTAAGGCAGGAGGAAGAGCTCATATAACCGTACAAAGTGGCAAGAGCGGCGCCACCCCAGTCATAATGGCGGATCTGCCTGACGTCCACTAGCGCGCTCAACAGGCATAAGGGCACGGTGTTCGCCCGATTGGCGAAGAGAGTCGTCCCGAAGAGGAACATAATGAAGCCCCGCGCATACTGGTCCACCTCCTCTGGGGACATCTGCGCCTCCTCTGCCAAGGCCGGCTGGACCCGAAAGTGGCTCTCAAATCAGGAGTAACGAACAAAGTCTGGACAGGCGAGAGGTGGCACCTCGCCAAGTAGATGGATCTGAGCGGTAGTCCACTCGTCCATATCAGTGTCAAAGGGGATCGGATCACCCCCTACCCCGATGCCAGTAAGCATCGAGAAGTCGTAAGGGGTCATCGTCATGTCCCCTGCGACGGAGAAGTGGAAGGAGTCGGTGGTATCCCACCACCTCTCCGCTAGAGCAGCGAGCAAAGGCCTGCAGGTAGTCAGCCGAGAGAGCCCCCTACAGAAGATGCCAAAGCCGGCCTCGTCGACGATGTCACGAACCGCATCTGGCAGCTCGAGGTACCAGTCCCAAGCAACGGTGTTCCCATACCCGCGGATGGTATGGGAATCCCCCTGTAGTAAAAAACAACAATTGCAAGGCAATATTCAAAAGGTAGTTCTAAGAAGCATATAGATGTAGCATGCGTGCAAGTTTTAACAAATTCAAACAGATACCGGGTGCCGGTGTGCTCGCCAGTGAACTACAGCGTGTGATGTGTCAGCGTGTTTGGGTGGTTCAAGGCAGATATAGCATGTGTGCATGTTTTCGGATTGAAACAAATACCGGGTACCGGTGTGCTTACAGTGAACTACAACGTGTGATGCGTCAGTATGTTCGAATGGTTCAGTGCAAACGTAGCATGCGTGCATGTTTTCAGACTCAAGCAGATACTAGGTACCAGTGTGTATGCAGTGAAATACAGTGTGCACCGTGTGTTTGGGTGATTCAAAGCCAGTGCAATGTGTGTGCATGTGTCAGTCTCAAACAGATATCAGTTGCACGTATGCTTACGATCAACTACAGTATACAGTATATCAGAGTTAAGCAGTTAAAGAGCATAACCAGCTACGGCAGTTCTGCATCCTACATTGCAGAAAGTAAAGCAGAGACGGAAAGTTACCTCGGAGGCGCCGAAGGACAGGTGGGAGGTAGGCTCACGCAGTAGTAGCTCGGGAGGCACGTGCCTATCAAAGCTCCTGAGCTGGCGTAGTCCGTCGGGGAGCATCTCATGAACTGCAGGCCTGTAGTTCTCCGGATTGAACAGCCGGATACGGAGTGGCAAGGGCTCGGCCTCGGGGTCCATCTCGTGCTCTGGAGGAGCCCCGCCCTGTGGAAGGTCGTCCGCCATCTCGAAGTGGATGTGAAAAGGGCCAGAAGACGAAAAACCGGCAAGAAGGCGAAAAGTCAACAAAAAGTCAAACCCCGAGAGGGTCGGAAAAGGCCGAAAACGTCAGAGTACGGAAAAGGTACGGGTATCGAGACAAACTCGAGGGAAACAAGCCCCGAGTGGCGAAAATCAAGAAAGAAACACCGAAACGAAGTTTCGTTCGGTTGAAAATGTCCGAAACGCGAAGGAGATCGCGAATCGAACAACGAAATGGGAGCTAGAACGCAAGAAAAGGAGAGAATCAAGGGAGGAAAATGCCCTAGAGGGGAGGGGGAAGGATTTTCGACCAAAGAGAAATGAAAAAAATAGGGTTAGAAATCCTATTTTAAAAGACCCGTGGCCAATTGACAAAACTACCCCCACACAGGAATTCTTTGCCGGTCGGCCACATTCTTTGCCGGTCGACAATATATTGTGCCGATGGAATTGTACGATAGCTGATGGACTGCCGGTGATGCATCCTGATGGTCGGTGGGTATCTGGTGGTTTCCTACAGTGATTTTGGAGCCTCCTACACCCTTGTTTGAGTTATGTGTGGGGTCCAGGGCCTTTAGTGCTCAAAACAGTGCAAAATAGTGCATCTCCGACACTCAACCGGCCTCCGTTGTGACCTCGGGTCGTGTCTTTTGTGCGTGGCACTCGAATTCGTGCAAGGTGTATCCTTTTTGTATCCTTTTGGCTTTTACGAAACTCAAAAGTTTTCCCATGCGTATCGCATATCAATCGCACTGTCTTGTGCGCTCGCATTGTCTAAAACGCATCGCGCGGCTTTGCGCATCTCATTGCATTTTGCATGATTGTTCAATTTCATTACCTGCGTAGACCGTATGTTTTGATTGCGTAGACCGCATGATTATTCAAATTTCATTACTTGCATAGACCGTATGTTTTGCTTGCGTAGACCGCATGTTTGTTCAAATTTCATTACCTGCGTAGACCGCATGTTTTGATTGCGTAGGCCGCATGATTATTCAAATTTCATTACTTGCGTAGACCGCATGTTTTGATTTCGTAGACCGCATGATTATTCAAATTTCATTACCTGCGTAGACCGCATGTTTTGCTTGCGTAGACCGCATGTTTGTTTAAATTTCATTACTTGCGTAGACCGCATGATTATTCAAATTTCATTACCTGCGTAGACCGCATGTTTTGATTGCGTAGACCGCATGATTATTCAAATTTCATTACTTGCGTAGACCGCATGTTTTGCTTGCGTAAACCGCATGTTTGTTCAAATTTCATTACCTGCGTAGACCGCATGATTATTCAAATTTCATTACTTGCGTAGACCGCATGTTTTGATTGCGTAGACCGCATATCTGTTCAATTTCATTACCTATGTAGACCGCATGTTTTGCTTGCGTAGACCGCATGTTTGTTCAAATTCATTACTTGCGTAGACCGCATGTTTTGCCTGCGTAGACCGCATGTTTTGATCGCGTAGACCGCATGTTTGTTCGATTTCATCGCCTGCGTAGACCGCATGTTTTGATTGCGTAGACCGCATGATTATTCAATTTCATTACCTGCGTAGACCGCATGTATTGCTTGCGTAGACCGCATGCTCATTCAATTTCATTACCTGCATAGACCGCATGTATTGCTTGCGTAGACCGCATGCTCATTCAATTGCATTACCTGCGTAGACCGCATGTATTGCTTGCGTAGACCGCATGCTCATTCAATTTCATTACCTGCGTAGACCGCATGTTTTGATTGCGTAGACCGCATATTTATTCAATTTCATTACCTGCGCAGACCGCATGTTTTGATTGCGTAGACCGCATGTTTGTTCAATTCCATTACCTGCGTAGACCACATGTTTGTTCAATTCCATTACCTGCGTAGACCGCATGTTTTGATTGCATAGACCGCATGATTATTCAAATTTCATTACCTGCGTAGACCGCATGTTTTGATTGCGTAGACCGCATGCTCATTCAATTTCATTACCTGCGTAGACCGCATGTTTTGCTTGCGTAGACCGCATGTTTGTCTTGCGTAGACCGCATGTTTGTTCAAATTCATTACTTGCGTAGACCGCATGTTTTGCTTGCGTAGACCACATGTTTGTTCAAATTCATTGCTTGCGTAGACCACATATTTTACTTGCGTAGACCGCATGATTTACTTGCGTAGACCGCATGTTTTGCTTGCGTAGACCGCATGTTCTGCTTGCGTAGACCGCATGCTTATGTTCAATTTCATTGCTTGCGTAGACCGCATGCTTATGATCAATTTCATTGCCAGCGTAGACCGCGTGCTCCACTTACAAGTCCGTACCTTCACAGCATTGTTATGCTTCCCACTTACTTTGCGTTGTCACGCATTTTCAAGTACATTAATATGCATATTGTTAATCACATTGTACCTGTTAAGTTTGCTTTCTTTTCAGGCACGATATTGTATGTACGGTTCATTTAAGGCTGGTGCAACCAGACGAGCCGCACAATTATTGTACGGTCTAGGAGACCTTAAATCCTCGGAAGGTGCAAGACCTTTAGCACATTGATGTGCACAGTCCATTTGCATTGTCATGTATCCCAAAAGCCGCGTGTTGTCGCGCATTCCATGCAACATGCATTTCATGCATCATTTGCATTTCAAAACAAAAAAAAATATAGTTGCATTGTCATGCATCATTATAATATAATATAGATATTGCATTGTACCTTGCATGCATTCATTGCATCCCTTCCATCTATGGCTTGCGCCTTTCCATGTTGAGCTTGGTCTGGTATGTGCCCATACTTCTCGTGTCGAAGCATAGTTCAGTGGACCGTTCTATGCTAGCCGCGGCTTGTTTGTGTACATGCCTTTCCTAGGCAAGATTTGGTTTGGCCCGCGTGCCATTTCCATTGCATTGTAGTTTGCATGCATTCATTGCATCACTCTCCGCCTATGGCTCGCGCCTTTCCATGATTGAGCTTGGTCTGGTATGTGCCCATACTTTTCACGTTGAAGCATAGTTCAGTGCACCGTTCTATGTTAGCCGCGGCTCGTTTGTGTACATGCCTTTCCTGGGTGAGATTTGGTTTGGCCCGCGTGTCATTTCCATTGCATTGTAGTTTGCATGCATTCATTGCATCACCTTACGTCTATGGCTTGCGCCTTTCCATGTTGAGCTTGGTCTGGTATGTGTCCATACTTCTCGTGTCAAAGCATAGTTCAGTGGACCGTTCTATGTTAGACGTGGCTTGTATGCGTACATGCCTTGCCTAGGCAAGATTTGGTTTGGCCCGCCTGCCATATCCATTTCCATTTCCCCAGCATTTTCATTACATTGCAGTGTAATTGTTGCATCCGGCACTAGGATCGTAGTCCTTTCCCCAGCGGGTCGTTTCCCCACTTGTGTCAATCCCCCCCAATACTTGTTCTTGCGTCTGTCTACATTACTCATAGTTCAGTTGACCGTTCTATGGTAGACAGACTTGTTACCTCCATCAATCTATTTGACATTTGTGTGGTTTTGAACCACTCGTGATTGGATCATGATTCAATTGCTTTACATATAGTTTGCATTGTTTCAATTGCATTGCATCTTCATTTGCATTGTTTATACATTTTTTTGTATACATTGCATATCATTTTGTATCCATTTTTGCATTGTCATGCATGTTGCTAATAACATCGTACCTGTTGAATTGTTTTCTTTACAGGCACGATATTGTATGTACGGTTCATTTGAGGCTGGTGCAACCAGACGAGCTGCACAGGTATCGTATCCTCCGAGTGAGACGTATCGAGAATTACATAATTCCCTTACATCCTTTCTGCATTGTAATGTAGTTTGGTGTATGCTAGCTTAAAATTGTCGCATGTATGCTTCATTACAGTTTTCTTTGCATGATCATAAGTTATGTCCGGCTCTGTGCATTGTCTTTCATTATGCCCCTGCCTTCAGGCGCATATCTTGTTTGTCTTGCGTGTTTGTCTAAGTCTTCGGCCTTGTCAAAAATGGGTCGTCTCTGGGCTTTGACATTCACTCCCGTCATTGTTATGACTTTCGAGTTCTGTCAAAGAGGGGCAACTGTAGACACCTCATTTTTGACCGTCCTCAAGACTTGGACGTCGCCGTTTGAACACCCGGTGATCATCCATGTTTGTGTTTGTTTGGAGTTCCCGGAGGTCTCAGCTCGCGCGCCTTGCCTCAAGATCTCTCGACTCGACTGTTTAGCGTTTGGTTTTGCACCAAACACTTGTGTTTTGCCTTGGAGGGGTAGGGAATACCTTGTGAGGCATCCCCACACACCACCGGCCATGGCCAGAGGCCACCGGCTGGTGTTTTGTTGCCATCGGCAATGTATATTGCCGGTCGGCATTCTTTGTTGCCGGTCGGCAGTCAATTTGGCCAAAATGGCATTTTTGAGCAGCCGACTACTGTTCATCTGCTTTTGCAGATATTTTAATACAGCTGTCATGCATTTTGCTCCCCTCCATACACGTGTATGGTGGGATCTCTCTCTTTAGAAGCTTGTCTTGTAAGCTTTACAAGACAAAAAAGCTCTATAAGAGGAGCCCTCCTCTCCCTTGTTTAGGGTTGGAGTTTTTAGACAGTCACATTAGGGTTTTAAGTTCTAGGGTTAGGATTGATACACATTCTATCTCTATACCTCTCTCTTATTTGGCCTTTGTGTGTGTCTAGGTGCATTTGTGTCTTACTATTGCACACAAACACATAGTGTTACACCTTTGCTTGATTCTTGAAGGATCAGAGGTTGTTCTTGGTGTTCTTGGGTGGTTTTGAGCTTGAAGAACCAGCTGGTCCACCATTTTTGAAGAAGGTCTACAAGGGTAAGAAACTAGTCCCTTTATTCCCCGTTTTTGCATTGTATTTTTGCCTATCTTAGAACTATTTTTGTGCTTAGTGTATAACATAAAAAAGTTCTGTTTTTAGGCCCTCTAAATAGTTTGTTTAGAGTGTTTTGTGGTTTGGAGGTGTTTGACCCCTCTTAGGCCTTGAGAGGCCCCATTTTGTGCTATTTTGAGTGAGCTCCAGGACTTGCGAGAACTTTGGTGTTTGGGCCACCTCACCACTGAAATCTTGAGGGATTTCAAGTGGTAAGGATGGTGCTTGAGTCCAAGAAGGAGAGGGCCACCCGCTCTCCTTGTTGTCCTTGAAATGGACCATTTTTGGCCTCTTGAGGGAGCACCT
>NW_021024666.1:588255-649102 GCF_004153795.1 Camellia sinensis
TGACCTTCTCCGATCGTACCCAAGTTCCCGAGCCGAGGCAACTTTGGTGATGACGGACACGTGGCCTTTGACACCGAGTCAGGGTTTCCTAAATTTTCCCATTTTAAGATATTTAGGTGGCGACTCTGTATCTGGCAAAGCAGTCCATGCTTGGCACTTCTTTTCAAAAAAATCTGTTTCTCAAAACGATTTGCCGGATTTGGACTCTTTGGTTCAGATTAAGAACCGTGACGCAAATCGAGTCCGAACTGTAGCGAGGGGCCCCACGTGGGCGCGTCTACAAGGGGCCACAACCAGAAGTGGCACTTAGGTCCTTTGGCTGGGGGAAAATCTGTTGGCTGCGGTGTGGGCCACGAATAGCATAGTCGCATCCACGATTAGAGTGTTGTGCTCGCGACCTGGTGAGGTGTCTTGCTTATGTTCGTAATTGCATAGGTTGGGTCGATGACTTGTTGTGTCAGCTTGTTCGCGGTCGTGGTGTGGCATTCGTGTTCGCGACTTATCTGCTTATAAAAGTCTCCAAAATCTGAAAATATCTATTTTTCTTGGTTTTATCTTCTCTCTCTCTCTCTCTCTCTCTCTCTCTCTCTCTCTCTCTTCTCTTCGCCATTTATGACTCTTTTAGCTCATTGATCTTGGGTTTCATCTACTTTTACCCGTTTTTGAACCCTAGTTTAATATACCAAAATGTAGAGCTCGGTGAGGGCTTCCATTTAATTTGAGTGGATCACCTTTTTGTCATTGGTGATTGTTTCGACTTGTCTCCTCTTCGGTTCAAAAGGAAGGGTTTATTTTCTTAACTTAATACAAGTTCGGTAGCATATTTGTGGTGTATTTTGTTATATAGATTTTGTGGTCATTTGGTTGATTTTGAAATTATGTTTTGGGTTTGAAGGTTTTGTTAAATTTAGACTTGTTGGGCTATAGTTTTGTTACTACAGCTATTTTCAGTATATAGAATTTCATATGAATTTCTATAAAGGGAAAAGCCCCAATGTATGAAAAAACCCTAACAGATATTGTTTTTGGGAGTTTGATTGATTTTGGTAAATGGTTTGGTTGGAAAGGAAATGGTTGTGGGATTTTGAAATATTGGAAAATCTTGGTTTGTTGAGAAATATACGAGTTTGGAATTTGTTGGAGAATATATCTATATTGTTACCTTTTAATTATTACATTAGAGATAACTATTTTGGCTATCGGTCAAGGATAGTATTGTCGTGTTTTAGAAATTGCATGTGGACCGGGTAAACTAGAATGATGTAAAATCATACATATCATGGTGCACATCATGGGCTTGGAATGGATTTTAGAACTGGAACTGTATGTTTTGGAAATTCTCGTATTATGTTTTAAGAACATTTGTATGATTTTGAAAATAATATTTTGGATCACATGTATTGTGCTATTGGTAAGGGTAAATAAAGTGGTGAAGTTGTAAAGGGGTGCTAGAGCAGAATTAAGTTAGCCTGTGTGTTCATAGTGAAAGTTCTAAAACCGACGCGATAGGTGTCGATCCATCCGGATAATCTCAGTAAAATGGCATGGTGGCTTGTATAGCACACTATTATGACACCAGCTCTTGAGATTTACCCATTTTATTTATTGTCATTTTGGTTTTGAAAATGATGTTTTGGAAAATAGTTTAGCGATGTATTTGTTGTTGTTTAGTGATGTGTTCGAATTTGATTTAACAATGTATTTGCTAGTTGGTATTGTAATATTCCTCCGAGTTCATTTTGGAAATGGATTTTATTCGAATAGATGTTTTAAATTCGGAAAATGTTTTGAATAAACAAGTGGTTTTGAGGATTGGAATGAAAAAGGATTTTTGTTGAGAAATCATAATGGTTTTTGAAAAAACATTGAGCATGTTGTATATATGTACTACATCATGATCATTTATGCTAGTGGATCATATTTAGTTTTTGAAATATTCTCTACTGAGCTTTATGCTTGCCCTACGTGGCTAAAAATATTTTTTAGGTATGTTGCGTGTACGAACATTGGGGTTATGATCAAAGCTAGGTAGGGCGGTTCCATTATTTGTAGGCCTTGGGCCATTTGTTTTATTTATTTTCTCATCTGACATTCTTGTAAGGGTTACACCCTTTGTAAAAGATGTAAGCCTTTGGGCATTTCAATTTGATATATATAACAACTGTTGTATGTTTTAGTTAAAGATCATCCATTCCACATAGATGTGAATGTATGGTGTGTAAAATCGAACAACACATGTATTGTGTGACACTATTGTATCCATTTTCATGAGAGATATTATTTTATTCTACCTATTTATTGTCTTTTATTTGTTAGATTTTGGGTTTATTCACGTGGGTCGGACTATGTAAATCCGGGGTCTCACATAATTGCATTTGTTATTCTACGCACAATTTTTTTTATATGTCTTGTGATATATATATATATATATATATTACTCTCTGGTTTTGTACATTGAAAAGGAAATTGCCAAAAATTTTAACGCAAAGTCAATCATTAAAGACTTTCGAGATATGAAATATAGCGGCCCGGGCTAAGACTCGACCCTTTTATACTCTCTGGTGTGGCTTTTGGTATCTATGGGTGTTTTTGTCATCGGTTCTAGTCATATGTCAACTTGGAGTTATGTTGAAACAGGTGTGATTTTTGAGTTTTTGGAGAAGTGTTGGTTGTTTGTTCTTGGGTTCGCTTGAGCGGTGTGTTGGTCGTTCAAGCAGTCTTTCATTTCTCGCAGTTTTTGGGTTTATAGTCTGAACTTCTAAGAGTTTGTATTCTACATTCAAGTGGTGTCGCTCGAGCGGTCTATCTTGTAGAGTTGATCTTCTGGGAGTTTGGTTTGTTCACTCGAGCCCAGTTTTGGTCGCTTGAGTGATGTGTTGTGTCTGACATTTGAGCGGTGTTTTGTTCGCTCAAGCGGTCTGTTTGTATAAAGTTGCGAGAAAAGAATTTTTTCAATTTTTTTTTCTAATTCTTTGTCTCCTCTCTCTCTCTCTCTATCCACTATTTTTTGTCCTTTAAGCTTTTAAGCTTGGGTTTCATCTATTTCTACCCATTTCCTATCCCTAGTTATACCAAAACGTAAAGCTCATCGAGGGCTTTCATTTAATCTGAGCGGATCGTGTTTTCGTCGCTGTTGGTTTTTCAGCTTTCTCCTCTTCGCTTTGAGATGTAGAGATTCTTTTGCTCCTTTTCAATGCCTCATTATAGATAGACATGTGGTAGTTTTTATTGTATTTAAAAGCATGTTTGTTAAGGTTTTTTTTTTCCAAAAGCATGAAAGGGGGTTTAGGGTTTGAGTTTTGGAAGTTGAAATTGTATGTGTATGGTTATTTCCGTAAATTGGAATGTAGTTAGTTGTGGTTAGGTTGATAGTGGTGAAAAGCCCCAATTTGTTATTAAGGGTATAATATTATTAAAAAGAGTAAAGTTGGATAATGGTTGAGTTATGCATTATACGAATGAATTAGTGTATTAGTTGCTAAAGAGGAATTAAATGTGTTTATTGGTTATTGTTGTGTTATGTTGGGGAGTTATGTATAACAATTTGGATTTTTGTTAAAGAACAGGGTAATTTGGTTAAGAGTTGGAAGTGTTGAGCATTTGGAATAACGGGTCTGATTTTGGAAACAAAGTGAAGTGTATGTCATTTTTGTGAAATGAAAGGGAAAAATGGTTGTTTATGAAATAATTTCATTGAAAATATTACTGTTTTGGAATTGTGGAACATGTTGTGGAGTTTAATTCATAAGAGTTTAGTATTTAACTGTTAGAGGTTCTGTCATTGGTCATTGGTGGAGGATGACATTGTTGTTGATGAATAGATTATGTGTATGTATTACACTAGCATTGCATTTATGAGTCTAGCTTGTTGTGATATTGTTTGGAGGTCCATTTCTCTCCAGTTAAGTCAGCAAAGCGTGGCACCTTGATAGAGGTTTCCTTTCCTTTCCAGTTTGCGTCCGGTAAAGTGTGAAATTGAGGTCCGTTTCTCTCCAGTTAGGCCGGTAAAGCTTGGTGCCTTGAGATAGGTTTTTCTTCCTTCCAGTTTATGCCTGGTAAAGTGTGACTTTGGGGTCGTTCCCCTCCGAGTGAGGCCGTTAAAGCATTTTTGTGGTATGTGGGTTATCGCATTTGCCATCCATGTTGTGGGCCGGTTGAAATGGAAGCATGTATTACTTTTGATTATAAATGTCTAGAAATATCTGTCTTAAGATATTGTTGTGGTTGTTTCTTTCCCTTACGCCTATGGCCAGGGAAGGTAGTAGATGTATTGGTGTGTATAAATGTGTATAGTGTTTGGAAATGTAAGATCGAGTTATGAATTGTATGTGCAAATATGTTTTCAAAAAAATGTTTAGATGAAACCCTTTTATATCAACGTGGAAGCTTTAAGTGAGAAGCAAGTGTTGTGATGAAATGTTTTTGAACTAAAATGGAAGTTAAAAAGGAAAGAAGAGATTTTACAATTTGGTTGTGTTAAATGTGATGATTTTGGGAAAATGTGCTTATGTAAGTATAATTTCAATATAAACTATCACATTACTTATATTGTATGTTGTAGTGCATTAATGATCATAACTATATGCATGTTGTTATTCTTTATGATCATAGGATCTATACTAGACTTTATGTTCATTCCACATTGCTAATTATTTTTCAGGTACAAATTGAGAAATGGTTCATGATCAGTGATCTTTTTTAATTCTTGGCTACGGGGCCTTGTATCTGTTAACGGAACACCTTTGTTGTAAAAAGGTTATGCCCTTCCTTTTTATGTAAAGATGTAAGCCTACAGGCATTTTGTTTAAATGTAAATCATGTTGCATTCAATATATGTACAATTAAGAGAACTTTCATTTAATTATGGTTGTAATGTATGTATAGTTTCTGCATGTTATTAATGGAATTTGATTATGTTGATGGATATAGTAAGATTATCCAAGTAATAAAAAAATGGGGCTTGACAACTTGGTATCAGAGCTAACCAGGTTTGAATACCTTGGGCTCATGGGAAGTGGTTTTACCATAATGGGTTTATTATGTTTGGTGAGGACGTTTGCATATAGTTATGATAAATGTTAGGACTCTATATGCTGCATTTCTGTGAGCATGGGGTTAAGTTTCATGGATAGCATTGGTAGCTGATGAACTTGCTTTGAGGTCTTTTTGGAAACATGCTTGATTAAAGTGGTTTTTGATGAGAATTCCTTGAGAGTTCTGGGACAAGTAGCTATCTTTGTGGACTTGATTCAATTATGTGATTAAATGTTTAACTGTTTACGTGAATAGGATTGTGTGATTTTGTGCTAAGTGTGTGCCTTGTATCTTAGCGGTGGTGAGTGTGTGTGCCTCAGGGAAGCCCGTTGCGTTGTTCATTAAATTTGGTTTTGCTTTTAGTTTATATGATGTTTACACGATGGAGTAGAGATCGTGTTGGGAGTAGAAGTGTCTACAGGGGCACATCAGTTCTGTTAGCACTTGTTTTTACAACATTGGCTGTGGGCGAGAATGTTGCACGCAAGATTGTAAGAACAGTGAGGGATACTCTAGCTTCTAATAAGGAGGACCATTACCGTACCCTCAAGCTTACGCTCTAAACCACTTGAGCTTTTGGGAGAGCCTAAATCATTTGAGGGAGAAGATTGGTTGGAACAAATTATCAAGATTGTTGATATGCTTAGAGTCAAGGATGAAGAGTTAAGGGTGGTTTTGGTTGATTTCCAACTAAAGGGAGTCGCTAGTTATTAGTGGAAGTTTGCAAGGATTTCTGTGGACACCACTTGAGCTACTTTCACTGAGGCCTTTTTGGCTAAGTATTTTCTTCCTTCCACTTTGGAAGCATTGAGGAAATAGTTTTTTGAGTTACGCCAGGATGATACTCAGTCGACATAGTTTGAGGCAAGGTTCACCATATAGTTGGTCATAGTAGATGAGCGTTGTTGTCTTGAGTTTGAGGGAAGGTTGTGTGATAATATCAGAGGAAAGGTTGTCGGAGCTGTGTATAGAGATTATCACACACCTGTAGAGGCAACGGCTCACATGGAAGCCGTTATTCTTGATGTTAGTCAAGATGGGGAAAAGGAGGCCATATCGACGATTCTGACTATTCGGGAAGGTCGTAGACCTAGCAAGAATTGGAGACGGGCAAGATCTAAGACATAGGCACTGTTGTTGCTTTAATCTAATTTTGTTTCTTTAGACTCATCCTTTGGGAGGTCCATTCAAACTCAAGGCTTCTTTGTGTCAATCGTGAAATAGGAGACCACCTACTTGTTCTAAGTGTTTTGAGGGAGTATGAGACTCATGTCTTTTAATAATGAATGCAGAGCTTGTGTTATGGTTTGTTGAGACTTGGTGGTTGTTAGTAGTTGTAAATTAGTTTGTGATGAGTGTTGGGTGGCATTGCTAGTAGTTGTGTGGGATGTGTGATGGTTATGATAACTTATTGGCTAGATACGAGAGTGTTCCTTGGGAGAAAGCGATGTTTATGTTCTCAGGTAAGGAGGTAGTGTGTGTTGGTTGTTTTATGCGTTTGGGATTATATATTTTGCCATTAACTCATCTTGTGTTCTTGATGTAAAGGGGTGTGTTTTCCATACAGGCACATGAGTGGTAATGTATTGTTGGGAACAATAGTGGTGTGATCTATGCTTAAGGAATCCAATGTGATTCAAATGATATGTGGGGTTGTGTGTGCAACTTCATCTAGGAGTGAATGGTGCTGGATAAGTTGTTGGTGTTTGGTGTTGAGTGTAAAGTAGCATTGGTTTGGTTGGTCGGTTGAATGACATTGGAGTTTGGTTGACAAGTAGTCATTTTCGGGTTAGCTTGGAATTGAGAGGGTTGTAAAGTTATAAGTACCCTAGGTCGGGCTTGTGAGCTTGAAGTCATGTGTAGATGAGTTTGTGTGCTTATGGTAATCCTCCGAGTTGGGGTTACATGTTAGAGCTTTAGTTTTGTGGGTTCTTTTGTGCCTGCATGTGATTGGTGATTGTGATGGGATGAGACCCCAATAGATTGTGAATTACCTTTATGCTTTATTGTGTTATTGACATGCTTGTTATTTCTATTAATTGTTATTATAGAAATGTTGCGTTTGTGCTGTTAATAAAAATGAAATTAACCCTTAATTCTTTAAATTGATGATTAGTTTATGATATTAAAGTGGTATTTGAATGGAGAATTGTGAATTTGGAATGTTCCTGAGATATTGGATATTGTCATTTATCTTTGCCCCAATTGCTTGGATGGTGAAAGATTACTTTTTTTCCATCGAATGTATGAATACTTGGAAGCTTTAGAAAAATTATTAAGGGGGAGATAAATAGCGTGTGAGTTTGGGTTTGGAAAAGTGTTGTGTATGGTTGGTACCTGTGCAGGGAAAGCTAGGTGCCCAATTGCCCTATCTTGAGCTTATCGTCGGATGAATGTGGGGAAATGTTTATGGGTGTCCACTGGTCCTACTATATTGTAGTTGGTAAAAGTGGAAAAAAAAATGGATGACTTTTGGTGCCCATTTCCTGCCGTATTAATAGCCGGATATTTTTTTATGTAAACCTGTGTATATGTATGCATTGGGACTATCTATTTTTCAATGTAGAAACTATGGGTTCTCGTTTTCTGCTTTAAATTAATATTATTAGTAGAATTAAATACAGTTTGGTTGTGACGATACCATATGGGTCTTTGAATAACTAGATACTTTGTTAAAAGTTTTTCTACTGGGCATCTAGTTCATTGCTATCTAACATTTCAGGACTTGGTGATATGTCACCACCCCAATGAGAAGGAGGTGGAAGTTTTGTATTGGTTGGAGAACGAAAGCTCATGAACGTATTTTGTGGAAGCTTCGAGCATACGTGTTTTGGAACTACGAGTCCATTTTGTTGTGACAAGGCATGGCCTTGATATTTGTAAGCGAATAGGGAATTTTTGTATCATCTCCTCTAACTTCTTGAACTATGTTAATGTTGATTTAACCAAAAGTTGAACATGAAATTTGTAAACTTGAGTTTGTAGTTCAATGAGAAACAGGTTGTTAGATTAATGTTGTTAGTTGGTGAATAATGGTTTAGAACTAATTATGTTATAAGTAATGTTTTTATTATTAATAATTCGGTGGTGTTACAAATTGGTATCAGTGCCAACTAGGTTTGAATACATTGAGCTCATGGGAAGTGGCTAGCGCCATAATGGGTTGCTATGCTAGGAAAGGATATCAATTACTTAACATGATTATGTGTTTAGGTGACTATGTGGATATGGGATCAAACGTCTAGGATTCGACTTGCATTTTTTGCACTCATTTAAGTCCTTTTGGAAAGGCACTTGATCAATGCTTTTTGTAGTTGGAAATCTTTGAGCACTATGGAACATGTTGATATCAGGGGTGGTTCGTCTGTGCTTTATGTGACAAGGTGCTTCTGTGGTTTGTTTAATGTGATTTAAATGTATGTGTGGTCGCATGCTAGTGTGTTTGTGACGGGTGAGACTAAGTGTGGGGTATGTGATTCATGAATTTAAATTATCTCTCTTTCTTATAGGATGTCAGGATGTGGTAGAGGCCATGGCAGACCTCGTCAGGATGGTCGAGATGTTCCGACTTGAAGAAAGATCCCTCCTCAATAAGAAGAAGTGGGTCAAAATAGCGTCGCCGCTCCACTGGCCTAAGATGCAATGGGGTCTTTGGCCTAAGAGATGGTAGGGGCTCTTAGCGAGTCCATGGACATATTGAGAGCCAAGAAAGCAGCTAGGACCATAGAAGGAGAAACTAGAACTACTTTTCTAAATAAGGAATTCTTCCGTTCCAACCCCGCCGAGTTCAGTAGTAGGCTTGACCCTATGAAAGCAGAAGAGTGATTAGAACTGATAATCAAATCTTTTGAGATCTTAGACATCTGTGAAGGTGAACTTCGGGTGGCATTGGCGGCCTGCCAACTAAAATGAGAGGTCGAGTAGTGGTGAAAATATGCTAAGAACCGTATTGAGCTCACTTGGGAGGCATTTACACGAGTTCCAGGAGAAATTCCTCTCTCCTACTGCTAGGGAGCAGTTGAAGAGGCAGCTTGAGGAGTTGTTATAGCTTGACACACTAGTGGTTGAGTTTAAAGCCACATTTACCAGTTTTTCTAGTTTTGCACCTAAGCTTGTAGTGATAGAGGAGTGCTAATGTTTAGAATTTGAAAAGACATTGAGACAAAATTTTTTCATAAAGGTGGTGGGTAACCTGATTAGAGATTATGATTGGTTAATGGAGGTCGCAACACATGTGGAAATCATGGTAGAAGCAGAGGAGGCAAGGCAGAAGTTGAAGAGATGAGGATACTTGAAATCCTGGGGTGATTCAGAGTCCTCCAAGAAATCTGGGGGTTCATTATCTTTTCATTCACCATCGCAGCAGACCAAGTGTTCAGGTTTTGTGATAGGGAAAAGTTTCGGGAACATGGGTCAAACCCGTGGTGCATGCTACCGATATGGCCAGCTGGTTCACAAAGCTTTGGTGTGTGGACCGAAAGGCAGCCACAATCTCAGTTGGCTCGTTTCCAGAGCCAGTCTCAAAATAGAGGTTAGGCGCCATCTTGTTATCAGTGCACTCATCTAGGGCATTTGAAGAAGTTTTGCCCATAGAGAGCAGGGTCAGTTAATGTATCGAGATCTCGCCAGTCAGGCGGTTTCCAGATAGGGTAGGGGCATGGGAAGTCTCATCAGCCGATCCAGTCAAGGAGCCCTCTAAGAAATCTAGGGGTTCGTCATCTTTTCAGTCACCACCACAGCACAGTAGACTAAGTCTTCGGGTTCTGTGATAGGGGGAAGTTCCAGGATCACAAGTCAAACCCATGGTACATGTTATCGATGTGGCTAACTGGGTCAGAAAGCTTTAGAGTGTAGACAGAAGGGCTGGCCATAGTCTCAGTCAACTCGTTCCCAGAGCCAATCTCAGAATAGAGGTCCGATGCCATCTTGTTATTAGTGCGGTCAGCTAGGGCATTTGAAGAATTTTTGCCCACAGAGAGCAGGGTCGGTTAGTGTATCGAGATCTCGTCAGTCAGGAGGTTTCCAGACAAGGCAGGGGCAGCGGTAGTCTCATCAGCCAGTCTAGTCAGGCCAAGCATCCAGAGTAGTGCACGGGGCCATATCAGCACAATCTATGTAGTAGGCCTATGTTCTGGGAGGTGACCTAGAAAAGCAGAGGCCACAAAGAAGGGTATATACCGCTACTACATCTGAGCAGTCTACAGGACCATCCATTGTGAGAGGTGATATCTTATCTTCAATACTTGGGCAGTGTGTTAGTAGATACGTAGGCATCGCACTAATTCATAACATCTATGTTCGCATCCATTTTGGGGTTAGAAACTGAGAAACTAGAGTTTCCGCTTATGGTAAAGTCACCTATTGGGGGTAAGATTTGTTAGAACAATCTTCTTTGTAAAATAAATAACTTGAAACAAATCAAACAAAAATAAATAAATTACTTACAGAATTTATTACCGATACAACTTTTAGATCAAGTTGAGTGTGTGACACTATGTCCTTTAGACAGATTCGCTTTGCCACTAGGGCTGGGCAACAAACCCACCCGCCCGCACAAACCGCCTGACCCTACCCTACCCGCAGTGCTTTGGGCGGTTTCGATGTAGGTAGGCGGGTGGGTGCGGGTCAAGAAATTGGCAAAAGATCGGGTTCGGGTCGAACCCGACCCGCCCGCAACCTGCATCTTTTTTTTTTTTTTTAAAGAAAAAATAATTAGTTATTATTATTTTTTGCATTTTGGATGGATGGAGATAACTAATTATTATTTTTATTTTTACATTTTGGATGAAAGTAAAATTTATTATATGGGCACTTATATACATTATCATGATCTAATGATATTTAAATTAGTGTTACTAGTTTGACTTTTATTTATATATATAAAA
Organism: Camellia sinensis; assembly: GCF_004153795.1. NCBI lineage: Eukaryota > Viridiplantae > Streptophyta > Magnoliopsida > Ericales > Theaceae > Camellia > Camellia sinensis. The sequence continues at coordinate 599,175 of NW_021024666.1, forward strand.
AAAAAATCATTATATTCCATTAGTCTAGTAGACACAGTTAAATATGATATTTTGAATTGTCATTCTATTATCACATTATTGCATATTAAAAGCTAAACAGTGAAGATTAATCCACTATTAAAATTAGTGTTGCTCGTTTGACTTTTAAGGGTTTGTTTTTGCAAGCTAAGGAGGAAGATTAATTACTATCCTCAAGCATGGTTCCATATCATCTTATCTAACATGTGGACTATTTATTATGATCATGAATTGTATATCTTGTAATTTAATTTATAACTCTAAAAAAAAAAAATGTTTAGAAAGTAACAAAAAATGTCAAATTTACTTAAGTTTAAAAAAAAAAAAAAAAACACTAAACCGCAAACCGAACCGCACCCGCCCGCACAAACCGCGAACCGCATCGCGGGCGGTTGCGGGTCCAATTTTCCCCAACCGCATAAGTGCGGGTCGGGTCGGATTTGACCCGCACCCGGCCAAAACCGACCCGCGAGCAGCCCTACACGGTGCTTATGGATAAATGGCATCTATCTCCCAGGATACAATGATCGTCACAAATTGTAGTAGCATTCCAAACAATTTTTATGGTGAACCAAAATTGTGTTCTATACTCTCAAATATTTCTCTTAAAAACTACAATGAAGAATAATGCAAAGAGAGAATGAGAGCAAAACCGGGAAGACAAAATCAAATTTCTAGATTCAAACTCTGCTGGAATGTTGTAGTATTTATAGGTAGATTGGTGACTTTCGGATTTGCCCAAACAAGTGCAAAAAGAACTGAACAGATCTGCTATTTGAATTGAGCAGGTAGGTTTTTGAATTGAACAGATATAGACTGTTTTAAACAGATAACTGTTGCAGTTTTAGACCTATGTAACTGCTGGCAATTTTAAGTAATTTCAAACAGTTAATCTGTTGGAAATTCTGGACTGGAGGAAGCTCACATTTGGACAAAAAAATTTGAATTTAAATTTGGCACAAATTTTGAATTACTTTCAATCAGAAAAATTAATTTTCCTGCAAGAATTTTTTGAAAAATTCAAAATAAATTTTGTCCAAAAATTAATATTAGAACCGACTCGGCCCACAACCCACGCCTGCACTGTCGGCCAGCTAGCGGCGGCAGCACACGCGTGTGTAGTGGTTTGAGCCAAGGTTCATTTTGTCCATAACTCCTTCCTTCTACAAACTTGGGGTGCCCCTTGGGGCCCAAGTTCCCAACCCAAGTGTTGCCACCTAGAGCTTATATACATACAGAAGCTCTCTTAAGTTTCCACTGTGGGATAACCATTTCAAGGAAACACACATTTTACTTCTTCAATTTCCTATTCGACGAACCCAAAAATGACGTCAACTTCCCATTCACTCATAAATGGTTTTGATGAACCATCTTCACCGTGTGACTTGCCATGCGGCAAGGAACACGTCACCACTTTGAACCCACCTCAAATGACGTGTGGGACCCACTCAATTTTGGGCTCAAAGTTAGCCCAAAATAAGCTTATAAAAACCATAATTTTCCAACAACATTGTGTTCAATCGGGGATGTCGTGGGTGTGTGATTGAGGTTATTGACTGTCAATTTCCTTTCAGCTTTGTGTTCTTGGATGTGTCATGTTTTCATATCATCCTCGTCATGGATTGGTTGTCCTCCTACTGTGCCATCATATACTGCTACCATATGAGAGTTACTATCTGAACGTTCGGCGGTGATTGTTTCTCCTTGGTAGGGCATAGAACCAATAAATTGTTGCCACCATTGTATGACCCACGTGGTTGAGGTGAACTTAGCTCCCTCCTTGCATTCTTCTTAGATGGTAGGAGTGGTATGATTCGAGATGTATTTCCTAGAGTGGTTTGTAAGTATTTAAATGTCTTTCCAGAGGATCTCACCGAATTGCCGCATCACCGGAAGGTTGAGTTTACCATAGATTTGGTGTCAGGCATGACACCTATCTTCATGTCACCGTATAGGTTCACACCGGCCGAGTTGATTGTTCTAAATGAACAATTGCCAGAGTTGCTAGATAAGTGCTTCATATGCCCTAGTATTTCACCGTGGGGATGTGATAACCTTGTCCTGTGCTATGTTAACTAATCATGATTATGTTTGTAATTATGTGCTTAACTTGAATTAGGGTGTTAATTGCATGATTATATGTGATTTTGACTTTATATCTGTTCACCGTAGAAAAATCTGTTGGAATCTGTGCTTTGAACTGAAAATTAAAGGCCTTATTGGCCATAGAAACTGAAATCGACTACGCCATTGTGATTGGTGTAATTTTTAGAGCCTATGGTGAAATTTAATTGAAAACTGATTCGGATTGAAATAATTAGATTCAAAACGATTCATTAAGCATAACTAATTGGCCTAATTAAGTGTGATTAGAGAGGGCCTATATAAATGAGCTAAGTATGCTTAGGCTTACATGGTTTTGAGTTCAAATCAGATTTTATGTTCTAGAGAGAGAGAGAAGGCCGTTTAGAGAGAGAGAGAGAGAAGGCATCCTTGAAGATTTTGCAAGGGAACTCAAGATTTGGGAGGCTAGGCTCTAGAACTAGCTAAAATTGTGAAGATTAAAGCTCCTAGGTGAGCATTTGAGCATAAATTCATGAGTTTGAGTTTGTAACTATATGAATTCAAAGAGAATATGTGACCAAGAACAAGAATTGAGTGGTAATTGATGAATTTGGAGTCAATGAATCCATGCATGTTTGGAATTTGCATAATCTAACATGTAGCATGATAATTATGAGAAATTGAGAGTTGAATCATACATGCAAGCATGATTTTGTTGAGTTCCATGAGGATAAACATCACTTGTGTCATTTGAATTGGTATTGAGGTCTATATTGTACATGCATGAATGATACATAGAGAGGTACGGAGCTTGTATGAGTTAGAATGCATGAGTTTTGATTATGTCAAGGAGAATGTTAAATGATTTGAGAATTGGATGATGAACTTGAACAATTGGTCTCATGTTGCTATTGTCCTCATGTTATGTGATATTTTTTTATGTTTTTGTGTGTAAAACATGAGCCTTGCACCTTTGAATGTCAAGTTTGAAGCTCAAAATGATTACTGGAAAACCCAGAATTTGGCATGTCCGCTCGAGCGGGGAAAGCGCCGCTCGAGCGTGAAATACTAGCTCCCAGCAGTTTTGCAGACATTGTCGTCCGCTTGATTGGGGAGAATCACGCTCGAGCATCCAAGGCATATGCTTGACCCTCAGATCGAGCGTCCGAATTAGCGCTCGAGCGTGAATGTGAGGCAACTAGTACTTTTGCAGACCTTAAGTGTCCGCCCGAGCGGCCAAATCCACGCTGGAGCGGGGAGCCCTATTTCTGAAATTTTGAAAAGATGTTTTGTGATCATTTTTTTGTTCTCTTCCATTTTTAAGCATTCTTACACATACATTAATCGTTGTAAATGAGTTAAAAGAGTAAGAAAGAAGCCTAAGAGAAATGTATGAATTAAGAACGGATTGAATCATTTGTGACCCATATATGTTATGTAATGTGTAGGGTCGAGCTCAAGGGAAAATCCACTGGCAAAACACTGTGAGTAATATCTTAGTAAAGATATTTTCAAGTATGTTACTTTTCGAATGGTACTTCTGTATAAGCTTCATGGATTTGAAATATGAATGAGTATTCTATATGCCTAATTTTGTATAAGGCCGTTTGATACGTTTGATCTGTCTGAATTGGGCCTAAGGCTGTTTGCCGTTGATATGTTTGATATAACTAAATTGGGCCAAAGGTCGTTGGACATGAACGATTGGGCCAAAGGCCGTCGGACATGAATGATTGGGCCAAAGGCCGTCGGATATGAATGATTGGGCCAAAGGGCGTCGGACATGAACGATTGGGCCAGAGGCCGTTAGACACGAATACAAAGATAGGCCAAAGGCCGTTTGAACATGTCATTTGGTGTGTTTGAATACCGTGATGGGCCAAAGGTCGTTTGAATGAAAGGGATCATGCTCATGAATATGAAATACGCATGGATATGAATTTAAGGAGAATGGGCCTGAGGCCGTTTGATACACCTGATATGTTTGAATTGGGCCCGAGGTCGTTTGATATGTTTGAATTGGACCAAAGGTTGTTTTGAATAAAGAGTTGGTTGGACCAAAGGTCAATTTGTACAGATGGACCCGAGGTCGTCTTGCTTTGTTAAGATTTGTAAATTTGATGTGAATGAGAATAGTGGTTCAAATGTTTACATTATGAGTATGACTCATCTATGAACGAATCTCATTCATTAACCTCTTTATTTTGATATTATTCACTGGGCGTTAGCTCACTCTTATTTATATGTATGTAGGTGAGCAAACGGATGTTCAACCCCAGCCTTAGTGGAATTTAAGAGAGGAACCTGAGTTTTGTGAAGTCAGCCCAGGTGCCTCACGCAAGAGGCTTTATTTATGATCTTTTGTATTTCTTTTGTTATTTCCATTGGTCATGATAGACCGTTTATGGGTATAAAGCTTTTGGTTTAGCTGACTATGTGTTTGAATGATCTTGGGTATACATGATGTTAACTACTGATATGCGGTGTGAGTTATTATTAAGTATATGCGAAATGTTTGGTATGCCATGTAAGTATAGCTCATTGGACAAATTTTTTAAGTTGCTTCCATTTTGCCCCCTTAACTCGAATGAAACATGTTTTAATTGGTTTGAGGCCATAGGTAATCTCATGATTACTGGCTGGTTATGACCTTAATCTATAGGGGCGGGTTCGGGTCATGTCAGAGTGGTATCAGAGCACGAGTTAATAACTCACACACTTGTCCAAATGAGCCATAAGGTGTCTAGAAAAGACTTAAGATGCATCCATTTGATAAGTACATGATGTACGCATTGAGAACTTATGATTATATGAGATATGAATTGTTGCACTAATGTGTACAGTAAGCTTTGTGTGCTGTAATGCACGTACATGAACATATGAATCATGAAATGTTGTTTATGTGCATTCGATTCTGCAAATGGGTGTCTATGTGGAATATGAATATGGTTTAAGTGCATAATTACTTAGTAAGTGTTCAGCACGCGATATCTGATAAGTATCCAATCATCTCCTATGTATGCAATTAATTGTGTCTTGACGACACGTAAAATGAGAATATAACGATGTGCCTATGTGCGAATGTACCTGTGTGTATCTGTGTTTATTTCTATATTGGGCATTCCTATATTTGGCATGGCTTAATAAGAGTTTTGTGTAGATTATGGATGAAGTAAGGGCATACGAGTTGGCAGACTCTTCCACAGCCCGACTTGATAGACTGGAAAGAATAGTACAAGAAATGGCAGAGATCTTAAGACAACAACATCAGTTGCCGCTAGGGCAAGAACCTTTGCCACCACCAGTGCAAGAACACCAAGTGAATGAGTTGGAAGTCACAAAATATGTTGAGATGCTAGACCGAACACTGATGACTGAAGCTAACATGAACCGATCTTCTGAATGGAAAAGCAAAAGACAAGGCTTCTTCTCAAAGAAGAGGTCATTTAAAAAGAAAAATACGGGATCATCGCGCACTTCAAACTCTACAAGGAATACAGCACTGACATGTAATGAATGTGGTAAGAAACACCAAGGAGTTTGTTATCGAATTTCTAGGGCTTGTTATAGGTGTGGTAAAATGGACAATATGGTAAGAAACTGTCCCCGGACTGAGCAAAATGTGAATAGATCCTCTGCCTCAGTTGGATTCATACCAATAGTAGGAATTGCTAATCAAGATAGAGTAATTGCACTTGTCCCAAAAAGTACTCAGAATACTGCAATCGTTATCCCAGGTATCTATACTGTTTATAAACGAATGCCTATATGTTGATTGATTCTGGACTGGTACATGTGTACATCTTTGCTTGGGATATTATTTTATTCGATTTGGCGCATTCTTTCATACCTGATATATATGTATCTAGATTGGTCAGACCCACATGATCAATACCTTATTTACTATATGTATCTGCCCCATTTGGGAAATTTGTGAAACACATATTGGGATGTTGATTGACTCTGTACATGCACATATACATCTAAACTTATGCTTAGGGTGACTTGTTATGTCATTGCCTTCAACGGCTAAACCGCTAGAATTATGACTCTGTGATTGTGTGACTAAGTTGATCACCCCAAATGATGAACTCTATAAATTGTGAGATCATGCATTTTGATTGATAGAAAATTGACTAGACTATGTGGCTATACTAGGCTTGACTCATAAACCTATGCTTTTGTGACTGATTTGGAACTTTTGCGTAACAAACCCTATACTATGTGCAACCGAGGAACTTTGTTTAATGTGTTATTATGCACCATGTGCTTGCATATAAGACCTATTTGGGAACTGCTATATTGATTATGATACATACCTCCTGATATGAACAACTGCATGCCTTTGCACTTACATGTGAACTTATGTGGACAATGCCATATTGTATATGACTTAAGAACTAATGCACTTAGGACAGTTGTGAAACTATTGACTATGTACCTAAACGAACGAAGTATGCCTTACAGAACCAAATGTACCCTATTTGACAAAACTTTTATTTGATTCGATCTGATAGAACTTTTGTTTGATTTGGCCTGATAGAACCCTCATTTGATATAATTTTATGGGACCATTGTTTGATTTAATTTGAGAAGACCTTTGTCCGGATTGATTTGATAAGACCCTCTATTTGATTTGATTTTGTTAAGGGGGATTACGAATTGCTTATGAATAAATGACCAGATTATTCTTGGCGAGAAAACTGAAAAACCCGAAATTTGAACCTGTTTAGAATACTTGACTTATTTAGAAGACCTTATGTGGGCTATCAGCAGACTGATCTAACCATGAACACCATTAAGAACCAACCCTTAATTGTTGGAGACATACGTGTTATAGATGAACAGAATTGAGCAAATCTAGTGATTGGGTGTGTAGACACCCCATTTTTGACCGTCCTCAAGACTTGGACGTCACCATTGGAACACTTGGTGATTATCCATGTTTGTGTTCGTTTGGAGTTCCTGGGGGTCTCGGCTACGCGCCTTGCCTCAGGATCTCCGAACTTGACTGTTTAGTGTCTAATTTTGCACCAAACACTTGTGTTTTGCCTTGGAGGGGCAGGGAATGCCTTGTGAGGCATCCCCACACATCACCGGCCATGGCCAGAGGCCACCGGCTGGTGTTTTGTTTCCATAGGCAATGTATATTGCCGGTCAGCATTCTTTGTTGCCGGTCGGCAGTCTATCTTGTCAAAATGGCAATTTTGAGCAGCCGACTACTGTTCATCTGCTTTTGCAGATATTTTAATACGGCTGTCTTGCATTTGGCTCCCCTCCATACACGTGTATGGAGGGATCTCTCTCTTTAGAAGCTTGTCTTGTAAGCTTTACAAGACAAAAAGCTCTATAAGAGGAGCCCTTCTCTCTTGTTGAAGGGTTAGACATTTAGACAGCCATTTTAGGGTTTTGAGTTCTAGGGTTAGGGTTTCATACATATCCTATCTCTATATCTCTCCCTTGTGTGTGTATAAGTGTGTTTGTGTCTTACTATTGCACACAAACAAATAGTGTTACACCTTTTCTTGGTCCTTGAAGCGCCAGAGGTTTGTTCTTCAAGCTTGGGGGTTGTTTTGAGCTCAAAGAAGCTGCTGGAGCTTCATTTTTGAAGAAGGTCTTCAAGGGTTCTGCAGGCACTTTCTGCCGATCGACTGCATAGAGTGCCGACCGGCAACCCATCGATGGCCGATGGATGCATTCTTGGCCGATGACCACCAGATCACAGACAGTGATGATTCCTTCCAGCCGATGGCATTCCCCAGTATCCAGAGAAGCAATTCTGAGACTTTGACAGTCTTCAGAGGAGCAGAGCAGGGAAAACAGAGGCAGATTACGCATGGCAGTGGATTCCCGAGCAAGACCGAGCATGCATTGCATTGAGCTCTCTTCCCGAGGCGGTTTACTATTTTTCCTTGCTTAGTTAGTTTGTTAACTAATTAGGTAATTTGTAATAATTAATTAGCTAGGATAGTTAATTCATTATTCGAATTGTATTATTCTTTTGGTCCCTCCGAAAGAGGGCAAATCTGTAATAAGTGTGGGTGAGTGTGTGCATGCCTTCCAACCCCCACTTCTTTCTCCCTTTTACTTACCTGCTTTGATGGTTAGTAATAGGTCATGCTTAAATTAGCATACCTTATGCTATGCATGCGTGCATCCATACATTTGTCTCGCATGCACCAGGCTCGGTACATCATGCTAGCTGCATTTGTACTTCAATTCCGAACTGAATACGTGCATCAATTGATCGCATTTTACATGTCATGTTTAGGTTAGCCGAGCCTACCCTAATTGCATCCTGTATGTGTTGCATTAGTCAATTTGACATGAACTAGGACCATGCATGTTGGCTAACTAGTTTATTGTTTTGGCTCGGAGTACTCGGTAAGCATTTATGCTTTAGCATATCGCATGCGTGTGAATGCTATCATGACAGCATGCTTACCATGTGGCTAGATGCTTCTGTGATAAACTGTTTGGATGCCTGTGGGTGAAGGTTGGATTGTCTGAGTTGGAAAAACTCATTGAAATTCGTATTTTAAGCCTACTCGCGAGTAGCAAATTCCGAAACATTTTTCCAAAACAATCAGATATGCAATGCTTACTTCCAAATTAAGCAATCTAGTCTATACTTGTTTGCTGTGCGCATAACATAGTAATTCTAGGTTAATAATCGGGATAAGAACACATAATGTTTTCAAAAACGGATATCATGGTTAGTAGAGCCCGATCTTCGGATCGGGCGAGAGGGGGTGCTCATAGCTGACCTTCCCCGATCGTACCCAAGTTCCCGAGCCAAGGCAACTTTGGTAATGACAGACACGTGGCCTTTGGCACCGAGTCACGGTTTCCTAAATTCCCTCTTAAAAAATATTTAGGTGGCGACTCTATATCTGGCAAAGCAGTCCATGTTTGGCAGTTCTTTTCAAAAATTTGTTTCTCAAAATGATTTGCTGGATTTGGACTCTTTGGTTCAGATTTAGGACGACAAACAAAATCGAGTCCGAACTGTAGTGGGGCCCCACGCGGGCGCGTCTACAGTTTTTGGCGACTCTGCTGGGGATAATAGAGAACTTGACTCGAACTCATGATATCTTGTTTTGACTGCACTTATGTGTTTCTTTGCATTGCATGTGCATTGGTGCGCCTAGGACACCGTGTTTGCCATCTGCCATTCCTGAACGGTTTGTCGGAGGCTTGTCTTGTCAAGGCATGACCATAAGGCTGACCGGTTATGGACTCTGACAGTATGGGAACACAAACCCCGGTTTTACCGGGGCACCCTTTTTGACCATTCGACCTAGTGCATATTCGGAATCCATAGTGACCATTCCAAACTAGGACAGGTTGCTTACCTGATGCTAAGTTGTTTGCAACCACTATGTGCGTAGTGAAACCCTAGCTCCTGACAAAATAGGACAAGAAAACCCTACCCCAGCATAGGGGTGTTTTGGCTCTCACTTATCTGCTATGTGCTTTAGAGTGCGTCTTTACAAGGAATGCGTGTATCAGTTTGCAAGTCTGGGTATCAGGCCTGTGGGTATCGGCATCAGTATTTGGGGAATCAGTTTTACCCGAGGGTATCAGTTTACAGGCAGATATTTGGGAAACAGTGATCAGTATTGAGTACAGTCATCCTAGTATGCTCAAATCCGTTCCAGTGAAATTGTGCTGAGATGCTGTCTGTTTTCTCTTTTGCTAGGTAGTCCTGGAACTATAGCTTCGGAGGGCCCCGATATCCCCGGGGTACATTGGACTAGTGTTGATAGACTTTGTTAGGTCAGAAATTCAATTCAAGAACAACCAGTGTTCTTACACTAAGGCAAGGCAAAGAAAGGCCAGTCAGGGCTCACCGGTTCATCTGATCCGTCAGTCGCCAGTCACATCACCTTTGTTCAGACTCAGCAGACCATGATGGCCCAGGGTTCAGAAGAATTTGTGGCCGTGATAGCAGCGTTAAATCAGGGAAATGCCATGCAGGCTGAGACCAGTATTGAAATACAGCGTCCATCTGGGGCATCTGCCTCACATCCAGCTTTGGGACCCCAGCCAAACTTTGACCCACTTCCGCCAGTTGAAGATTTGCAGTGTCCGAATCCTCGAGAAAGGTTGACTCAAGCTCAGGTGCTCAGATCCCTGGTACAGCCTAATGAGAGGCTTTATTCCCTTGATGTTAATGAGCTCAATCCGACTGCAGTGAAAATTGCAAACCTTGAAAAGCACTTCAAAAAGGCACAGGGCCTTAATTCCATTCCCGACATTGAGGATGGGCACACTGAGTCTACCGTACGGCTCCCAGACAGATTCAAAATGCCATATATTGACAGTTTCGACGGGTCTGGAGATCCAATGGTACATATCTGACTTTTCTTGGATGTCCTAAAGCCGATGGGTCTGACCAAGCCACAGAAACTCTCTCTGTATGGAAGAACCCTGTCGGGTGTAGCAGCCACTTGGTACACTAAGTTGGAGGACAAAGTGAAGCAAGACTGGGAAGAATTGGCTGAGGCCTTTGTCGATCAGTATTCCTACAATACCCAAGTTGAAATGACCATGCAAGAGCTTGAAACGACTTGCCAGAACCCAACAGAGCCTTTTGTGGAATTTGTTGCGAGGTGGAGAGCAAAGGCAGCACAGATGACAGATCGTCCTTCTGAGAGGGATCAAGTGCAGATGATGATGCGAAACCTCGAGCACGATATGTTGCAAAAGTTGATAGTCGCTCCACTATTCACTTTCAAAAGTTTGCATGAACTGGGGGTTCAGGTCGAGAATGCGTTCAACAGTGGGATCATTCCCAGAACAAGTGAACCGACAAGGAGGGCGATTGAAGGGAGTACCAATGCTGGAAGTAGCACTATTCCCGAACCCACTGAAATCAATACAGTTGCCACAGCCAACCCTTTTGCCAAACCAAGCCCACAAACAGCCGGCCCAGCCCGAGCTCAGGGCAGAACTTTCACCCCCCTCTATATGAGCCTGACTAGCGCACTAAAAGTCTTGATGGAAAGAGGGCATCTCAAACCCCTCGATCCTCAACCTTTGCCTGACCCGCTCCCAGCTAGACATAACCCCTCAAAGTACTGTGTGTACCATCAGCAGCGCGGTCATGGCACCGACCGTTGCTACCGCCTTCGTCATGAGATCCAAAATCTCATCGACAACCGGACGATAGCTCCACCTTCAGACCCCAACGACCAAGTACCTCATCCACATCTCAATCTAATCCATACACTGGCCGTCCCTTATGACCCCAGCGTATACATCACCCCAGTCCATCTACCCAAGCCTAATGTGTTTATCCCAGAGAGCCTGGACTTATGCATGATGGGTGCATCTGAACCCCAATCATCTCAAACCCACGAACCCACTACTTCTGAGCTGATGAGGATGATCGAAGATCTTCAGAGAACTGTGGCGGATCTGGCCTTTGGAGTTTTGGCTCCGTCATCAACCGCAACACATACCAAGGAGTTCATGTCGAAAGGCTCCTCAGGACGGGCTGCATTGGGAGAAGGCCAATCTTTTGGCAAAGTGGAGGCCAATGATAAGAACAGGGCAGGGGCAAACGTTAGTCCCCATGAACACCTTCAGTGGGATATTGAGGCTTTGAAAGCCGAAGGGTTGAACAAACAGCAAGTACTCGCAGTTGTTGCAAAAACTGTGGATGACACTTTCGCCACTCAGAATGAGATTAGTCTGAATCAAGGGGCAATCCGGGAGAAGGGCCGCTGTACCAGGAATGTTCCTTTCAGCTCTAAACCCTCGCTCGGAAGAGATCAGCAAACCCAGTCAGCGCCTACCAATCCCTTTGCTGGTGCATCCAGCAAAACTCCACAAACCTCAAAACACCCACCTCGAGGCCAGAGGGTGTTCGCACCACTGTACATGTCTCTATCAGTGGCCTTGAGGGTTCTGATTAAAGAGGGGGATCTGAAACCCCTGGAGCCGCGACCACTACTAGATAGACTTCCTTCCTCTCATGATCCGGCCAAGCACTGTGCCTTTCATCAGTAAGTTGGCCATGTCACTGATAGTTGTTTCCGTCTTCGCCACGAAATACAAGATCTGATTGACAATAAGGTCATCGTCGCACCAACTCAGCAAAGTCTATCGTCATTGGATCAGTGGACTTGGGGGATAATGTGAAGTATGTGATCAGGGGAGAACCAGCTGCGGGGTGGCGCCGTTAATGTCCATATGTTGGCATATGGTACAACACTGTTTTGAGCAATTTGACGAATGCTGGTTTCTTGAATCTTGGGTATTATGTCAGTTTTTTTTTTTTTTTTTTTTTTTTTTTTTTTGAGGTTCTGTCTCTTTTGTTTTGGTCAGTCTTTTTGTTTTCGGTCTTATCTTGTTGTATTGTGCAGTAGCTTGTTTTGTTTAGTCAGGTGATTTCGAGGGTGTTACCTTGGGCATCACTATTTTGTTTTGTGTCTATCTTTTCGCTTTTTTTTGAGTCTGTTTCTGCCATGGAGCCAGTTACACCAACAGTTATGAATGAAACAGTAGTGGTTTTTCATGCTTTTGTGCTTGCTTCTGCCTTGTGCCGGTTGTGCCAGAAAGTTTGAATGAAACGGTAGTACTTTTTGCCTACTCTTCTGCACCCCAAAATCATCGCATTGACCTAAGTTTTTCAAAACTTTTTGAACACTGCGGTGAAAACGAAGAGGAAGGAATTCCTTGGGTTTTGCAAAATTTGATCATTTGAGAGAAAGAGGGGCATGCTAAGCCTTTAATGATTGAGATCATGCTTTTTAATGTGAGTACTGTGAAGGATCCTAGCTTGATCCAGATTGGTCTCACACTGTTTTCAGCACGAGCGACTAGTCGCTTTCTTAAAAGATTTCAAAAAAAAAATGTTTTGCGCGATCCTGCGAAGACCTATGTGGAATCGCTCTTGAGATTGTGCAGCCTAGGATCGCTCTCAGCCTCGAGACTTGACCCCTCATTTTCAAACCTTGGACTTAAATTCAGAATGGTCAATGGTCAACCATCAAAGGAGGCCTGTGTGGCTATATTTAAAGCAGCCCTCAAACTAGGGGCAAGAAAAGTCAGATCAAGGGGATCAGATGTCGCCAAAAGAAGCTTGCAAAGCTAGATCAGAAGTATCCCTGGAACTAGGGGCAAAAATGCCAGATGTACTCGAAGAGCCGAAGATTGGTCGTCCTGCAAATCAATGAAGACTGGCAATAATGCCAAACCCCCAGAAGAGAAGAAAGAATAAAGTATTGCTGAAGAACTACTGAGTTCCTATCCACAACACTAGGGGCAAATCCAGCCCCCATGGGATGGACTCCTGCATTGTCAGCGAACAACAGTCACTCTCCTGGATACAGACGGATTCGAGATCTCAGAACCATTTGACATGGACAAAGCTACACTTTTACCCTTGAGAGGCTCGCTGGGTCAAAAACCCGGAAGGGCGACCCAGGCAAAAGTTAGAGCAAGGAAAAAAGGAAAAGAACAAAAAACAAGAAGAAGAAAAATGCAAAGAACAAAAAAAGAAAAGATGAAAAAGAAAAAAAAGAAAAGAGAAAAGGAAAGAAAAGAAAAGATGAAAAAAATGAAAAGAATTGAAAAGAAAAGAAAAACAGAGCTCGCAAGGTTGAAAACCCGGAAGGGCGGCCTTGGCAAAAGTTAGAGCGCAAAAGGAGAGCTTAAATACCCGAGTGTACCTTAACCCCGAACTACGTAAGGCTTGATTCTCATCTTTGGGATACATAGGCAACTTCATTCCGAAGTCCAGCCGTAAAACACTTCAAAATCAACTGTGTCCATGTAATAGTTTTGATCATCTTTACCTTCTCTGTATTCGAGAGTTCGGTTGTCATCGTCACTCTGAGGACTGATTACAATGCGCTGCGATGCTATCCAAACAAGGGGCAACTTTCCGTTGCCATACAGTGTGCCGTGGTGCCATTCAAACAAGGGGCAACTTTCCGTTGCCGTGCAGCTCTTTTCAAGCAAGAGGCAATTTTCCTTCGGATATGAAGTTGCGCATCTCAAGAGTAGGTTCCGTGCTTGTTGAGCATTGGCCGTTTGCAAAAATAATTTTTGAGAATTTTTACTGAGGTTGACTATTCTCTTGAAAATTATTCCATTTTTCCAAAAAACTGGACCATTTCTTGGACCCAAAAAAGGAAAATTTTCAGTGCTCATAACCTGACTTGCATGATTTTCAAATCAAAAATCAAACAAGTATATTAATCTAACTCTTATATTGGTCAAAATTGTTTTAGTAGAAAACCAAAACAAAAAATGGTCAAAATGATGAACTAGGGGCACAGTTGAGTTAGTTGTTCTGTCTTTTCCCCATTATTAACATGCTCGCCAAGAAAGGCACCATACCTGCTGGAAAAAGGCACCACTGAAGCTAACCACAAAAGGGCTGAAAGTTCTCTCATCCTCCAAGCAACGAGGTATCAAGCCAAGTGCGAAGCACAAATTGGAATGGATTAGGATATTCCACTCCTTTATCTGGACAGATCTGATCACGTCCAAACTCCCCAGTAGAGCATCGTCAACCGATGTCAGCTGTAGATCTGCTACTCGTCCAGTTGTAGCACAGCCCCTCTCTGGGAGAAACTCACTGTTGTGAACAAGAAGAAGAATCTAGTGGAATGCTAGGGGCAAGAGCCCGCAACTTTCTGTTTATCCATCAACCACCCAGGGAAGGGATTTAAAATGAGAGATTGAAGAATAAAGAGATGTGCGCTGAGAGAAAAAGTGAGAGAAGGGATTTTTCAAAAAAATGGAGCCTGAGGGCCGAGCGATGTGAGAATCACAAATGAGAAAGGGTGGGAAACAATACCCGGGGAAACAGGCTCCATGTGCACATTTGAGTCTTGTGTTTTATTTTGTCTGTCTCGATTCTTGTTTTGAGTGGCTTCGAGTGTTACTCGATGTGTTTCTGTTGTTTACCTTTTTTTTTCCCTTGTCGAGTCGTTTTGGCTGTGGCCAGTCATCGGCTCAATACCCGGTTAAGAACTCAATTCTCAATTTCCAAAAAATCATCGTGTGCTCAGAGTGCTTTGCCATTCTCCACATTTGTGCAAAATAGTATTTGTTTTTTCATAAAACTGCAGGGTCCACCCCCGATAAGTGTGAACAGTAAAACAAGGACCTATCTGAAGCTATGTAGGTTCCAGACTGCAAAGCAAAAGAAAAAAGGAAAATTTGGAGCATCTTAGGGTGTTCCAGCTTTGGCAAGATCCGAGACTGCATTTCAGGTGCACCTTCCCAGACCTCGCCATTTCTCTGGAGTATGAGTGTATCTCGACCCCAAGTGTAAGCCTGCTTCAAGTCAGAATGGCAATTAAAGCAGCAGCAGATGTTATCTCTTGCCAACATAAACAGGGTGTGCCCTTTTGAGCTGAGCGTATTGCCAAGTCCTCCGAAAGGTAAATCGGAGGCACCAGAGTACATGTTTGATGCCCTTCCATTGCATAGAATGTGCACTTTTATAAACACTTCTGTTACATGCGTGCCGCGCATTGTTATGATTCATGCATAGAATATGCTTGCTTTCGATTCTGCATAGAATATGCTTGTTTTCGATTCTGCATAGAATATGCTTGCTTTCAATTCTGCGTAGAATATGCTTTCAGTATTGCATAGAATATGCTCCTATTTCTTGCATAGAAAATGCTCGTATCTTTTGCATAGAAAATGCACTCTTCCATACTTGCATAGAAAATGCACGTCATTTCCATAGAACATGCATTCACTCGCACTGTCTTGTGCACTTACACTTTGTATCTCACTAGCACTGTCTTGTGCATTTTGTGGTTGTATCTCACTCGCACTATTTTGTGCATTGCATATCAATCGCGCTATTTAGCGTATCGACTGTTTAGTGCATTTCACGATCAATCGCGCTGTTTAGCTTATCGCACTGTTTTGTGCAGTTTATCACTCGCGCTTTCTTGCACATCGTACTATTTTGTGCAGTTTGTCACTCGCGCTCTCTTGCGCATCGCACTGTTTCGTGTAGTTTAATCACTCGCGCTGTTTAGCGTATCGCACTGTTTTGTGCATTGCATATCACTCGCGCTGTTTAGCGTATCGCACTGTTTTGTGCATTGCAGATTACTCGCGCTGTTTAGTGTATCGCACTGTCTTGTGCATTTCAAAATCACTCACGCTGTTTAGCGTATCGCACTGTCTTGTGCATTTCAAATCACTCGCGCTGTTTAGCGTATCGCACTGTCTTGTGCATTTCAAATCACTCGCGCTTTCTTGCGCATTGCACTGTTTTGTGCAATTTACACTCACGCTATCTTGCGCATCGCATTGTTTCATGCAATTTACACTTGCATTTTCTTGCGCATCGCACTGTTTTGTGCATCACATTGTTTCATTCGCGCTATTTTGTGCATCGCACTATTTTGTGCAGTTTACACTCGCACTATCTTGTGCATTTCGTTACATGCTCTCTCTTATCTTGCATAGAAAATGCTTGTAGCATTTGTCAGTGCATTGCGTCGCACTATTTTGTGCATCTTACTTGCATTTTGCATGCATTCCATTGCGCTATCTTGCGCACCTCACCTGTACTTGTTAGTACATTGCATTGTTTTGAATACAAACCGGCTTTGCGTAGCGTATAAGCCCAATTATCAAAGTCTTCTTTCATATCATTTGCATCCTGCCCCTGAACTACGCTGGTTTGATTCCTTGCAAAGGGATACGTAGGCAGCCTGCGGGCACAACCACTTATTTATCGGTATTTTGTTTGTTTGTCCAAATCTTCGGCCTTGTCAAAAATTGGTCGTCTCGGGGCTTTGACATTCACTCCTGTCATTGTTGTGACTTTCGAGTTCTGTCAAAGAGGGGCAACTGTAGACACCTCATTTTTGACCGTCCTCAAGACTTGGACGTCACCACTGGAACACTTGGTGACTATCCATGTTTGTGTTCGTTTGGAGTTCCCGGGGGTCTCGGCTACGCGCCTTGCCTCAGGATCTCCAAACTCGACTGTTTAGTGTCTGGTTTTGCACCAAACACTTGTGTTTTGCCTTGGAGGGGCAGGGAATGCCTTGTGAGGCATCCCCACACATCACCGGCCATGGCCAGAGGCCACCGGCTGGTGTTTTGTTTCCATCGGCAATGTATATTGCCAGTCAGCATTCTTTGTTGCCGGTCGGCAGTCCATCTTGTCAAAATGGCAATTTTGAGAAGCCGACTACTGTTCATCTGCTTTTGCAGATATTTTAATACGGCTGTCTTGCATTTGGCTCCCCTCCATACACGTGTATAGAGGGATCTCTCTCTTTAGAAGCTTGTCTTGTAAGCTTTACAAGACAAAAAGCTCTATAAGAGGAGCCCTTCTCTCTTGTTGAAGGGTTAGACACTTAGACAGCCATTTTAGGGTTTTGAGTTCTAGGGTTAGGGTTTCATACATATCCTATCTCTATATCTCTCCCTTGTGTGTGTATAAGTGTGTTTGTGTCTTACTATTGCACACAAACACATAGTGTTACACCTTTTCTTGGTCCTTGAAGGGCCAGAGGTTTGTTCTTGAAGCTTGGGGGCTGTTTTGAGCTGAAAGAAGCTGCTGTAGCTTCATTTTTGAAGACGGTCTTCAAGGGTTCTGCAGGCACTTTCTGCCGATCGACTGTATAGAGTGCCGACCGGCAACCCATCGATGGCCGATGGATGCATTCTTGGCCGATGACCACCAGATCACAGACGGTGATGATTCCTTCCAGCTGGTGGCATTCCCTAGTATCCAGAGAAGCAATTCTGAGACTTTGACAGTCTTCAGAGGAGCGGAGCAGGGAAAACAGAGGCAGATTACGCATGGCAGTGGATTCCCGAGCAAGACCGAGCATGCATTGCATTGAGCTCTCTTCCCGAGGCAGTTTACTATTTTTCCTAGCTTAGTTAGTTTGTTAACTAATTAGGTAATTTGTAATAATTAATTAGCTAGGATAGTTAATTCATTATTCGAATTGTATTATTCTTTTGGTCCCTCCAAAAGAGGGCGAATCTGTAATAAGTGTGGGTGAGTGTGTGCATGCCTTCCAACCCCCACTTCTTTCTCCCTTTTACTTACCTGCTTTGATGGTTAGTAATAGGTCATGTTTAAATTAGCATACCTTATGCTATGCATGCGTGCATCCATACATTTGTCTCGCATGCACCAGGCTCGATACATCATGCTAACTGCATTTGTACTTCAACTCCGAACTGAATACGTGCATCAATTGATCGCATTTTACATGCCATGTTTAGGTTAGCCGAGCCTACCCTAATTGCATCCTGTATGTGTTGCATTAGTCAATTTGACATGAACTAGGACCATGCATGTTGGCTAACTAGTTTATTGTTTTGGCTCGGAGTACTCGGTAAGCATTTATGCTTTAGCATATCGCATGCGTGTGAATGCTATCATGACAGCATGCTTACCATGTGGCTAGATGCTTATGTGATAAACTGTTTGGATGCCTGTGGGTGAAGGTTGGATTGTCTGAGTTGAAAAAACGCGTTGAAATCCGTATTTAAAGCCTACTCGCGAGTAGCAAATTCCGAAACATTTTTCCAAAACAATCGGATATGCAATGCTTATTTCCAAATTAAGCAATCTAGTCTATACTTGTTTGTTGTGCGCATAACATAGTAATTCTGTGCTAATAATCGGGATAAGAACACATAACGTTTTCAAAAATGGATATCATGGTTAATAGAGGCCGATCTTCGGATCGGGCGAGAGGGGGTGCTCATAGCTGACCTTCCCCGATCGTACCCAAGTTCCCGAGCCAAGGCAACTTTGGTAATGACAGACATGTGGCCTTTGGCACCGAGTCAGGGTTTCCTAAATTCCCCCTTAAAAAATATTTAGATGGCGACTCTGTATCTGGGAAAACAGTCCATGTTTGGAACTTCTTTTCAAAAATTTGTTTCTCAAAACGATTTGTCGGATTTGGACTCTTTGGTTCAGATTTAGGACCACAAACAAAATCGAGTCCGAACTGTAGCGAGGCCCCACGCGGGCGCGTCTACAGTGTGTTTTAAGGAACAATGCTTGTGTATTATCATATTCTTATTTATTTGACGCTATGGGAACCGATGATGGCAGATTGATTTGACTATAAAGAGTACTGAACATTTATCTTTGACTGATCAGAATATGTTTTATTTTGTATGGGAGAATAGTTGCTTCAGTGTTATCGGGTGTTGGGAATTTTTGTTATGATAATTGTTAACCGCGAACAGTTTTGATTGTGAACACTGTTGGGATTAGAAAACCTCGATCATCCAAAATTGTGTGAATCTAGTGCGCCTTGTAAATGACTGCTCGGTGCCATTGTATTCTGCAATTGGGGCTCTAAGGATGTGTAAATTGTGCTTAACATGTGATTGACTCCTTTGATATTATCTTTGACATCGTAGGGATTTATTTATGAATTGCCTTATGCTTTTGATGAATATCAGATAATGTTGAAAGACTCGATGGAACAGGGAATTGAATATTGAACTGAATAGTAAACTGTAAATTGTTGACTGAATTAAGAACACGTGTATTATGTTAGAAATTGACTGCTTCGATGTTATTGTACTTTACAATCAGTGGGGATATATGAGTTACATACGTTGTGTGGTTGATTACTTCGTTGTTACCTTTGTTGACTCGGGAATCAGTGTCTGGATCCACTTTATTTTCCTGGAGACTCTTGATTGATCTTGGGTAACTGTGATGAGTCACTAAACTAAATACCGAATTGAATTGTGAATTGCGGAATTATTGAAGAATGAATTGAACTTCTGTGACAAGGGAATAGACCAAACTTCTATGGTAAAGTTAGCTGACATTTGAAATAAATATGTTGATGACCTATTGCGAAGAAGGAAATTATTGAATTTGTGTCTAAATATTTTCAATGCCAACGAATCAAAGTCAAATGTCAGATATTGACGGAACTACTTTAACCTCTCTCTGTTTTGGAATGGAAATAGGAATATGTGACTATGAATTTCGTTGTGGGGCTACCTTGAGCACCCAAGGTATAAGTCCCGTTTGGGTTATTGTATGTAGAATTACTAAGTCTGCTCATTTCCTCCCCGTAAAATTTTTGTATGATGCTTATAGACTAGCCACTGTTTACATCGATAAGATTGCTTGTTTGCATGGGGTTCCAGTATCTATTGTTTTAGACAGGAATCCTAAAATGTGTTTGAATTCTGACAAGCCTTCAAGAGGCAATGGGGACTGAACTGTGATTTAACGCCGCTTTCCATCCTCAAATTGATGTATAAACAGAAAGAACTTTTTTTGGATTTTGGGAGAAATACTCCAAATATATGCTTTGGATTTCCAGGGAAGTTGGAAAAATCTATTCATCGTTGGCAGACTAGGCTTACGGCAACAGCTCACAAGTTTCGGTATGACACCGTACAAAGCCATGTATGGTGGAAAAGGTAAGTCTCTGACTAGTAAAAGATAGAGTGTTGCTTGATTTAGAGACTGAACAAATGACTATCAAAAGGATTGGAACCGTTGAATAAAAGTATTCTGAATTATTTTCGACTAAAGGTAAAATAAGTTTGGAGGACCAAACTTCCTAAAAGGGGGAAGATTGTGATAACCCTGTCCTGTGCTATGTTAATTAATCATGATTATGTTTGTAATTATGTGCTTAACTTGAATTTGGGTGTTAATTGCATGATTATATGTGATTTTGACTTTGTATCTATTCACCGTAGGAAAATCTGTTGGAATATGTGCTTTGAATTGAAAACTAAAGGCCTTATCGGCCACAGAAAATGAAATTGACTACGCCATTGTGATTGACACAATTTTTAGAGCCTATGGTGAAATTTAATTGAAAACTAATTCGAATTAAAATAATTAGATTCAGAATGATTAATTAAGCTCAGTTAATTGGCCTAATTAAGTGTGATTAGAGAGGGCCTATATAAATGAGCTAAGTATGCTTAGGCTCACATGGTTTTGAGTTCAAATCAGATTTTATGTTCTAGAGAGAGAGAGAGAGAGAGGGCCGGTTTAGAGAGAGAGAGATGGCATCCTTGAAGATTTTGCAAGAGAACTCAAGATTTGGGAGGCTAGGCTCTTGAACTAGCTAAAATTGTGAAGATTGAAGCTCCTAGGTGAGTATTTGAGCATAAATTCATGAGTTTGAGTTCGTAACTATATGAATTCAAAGAGAATATGTGACCGAGAGCAAGAATTGAATGGTAATTGATGAATTTGGAGCCAATGAATGCATGCATGTTTAGAATTGCCATGAATTTGCATAATCTAACATGTAGCATGACAATTATGAGAAATTGAGAGTTGAATCATACATGCAAGCATGATTTTGTTGAGTTCCATGAGGATGAACATCACTTGTGTCATTTGAATTGGTATTGAGGTCTATATTGTGCATGCATGAATGATCTATAGAGAGGTATGGAGCTTGTATAAGTTAGAATGCATGAGTTTTGATTATGTCAAGGAGAATGTTAAATGATTTGAGAATTGGATCATGAACTTGAACAATCGGTCTCATGTTGCTATTGTCCTTATGTTATGTGTGATATGTTTTTATGTTTTTGTGTCTAAAACATGAGCCTTGCACCTTTGAATGTCAAGTTTGAAGCTCAAAATGATTGCTTGAAAACCCATAATTTGGCATGTCCGCTCGAGCGTGAAATGCTAGCTCCCAGCAGTTTTGCAGACATTGTCGTCTGCTCAAGCGGGGAGAATCACGCTCAAGCGTCCCAGGCATATGTTTGACCCTCAGCTTAAGGGTCCGAATTAGCGCTCGAGCGTGAATGTGAGGCAACCAATACTTTTCCAGACCTTAAGGGTTCGCTCGAGCGGCCAAATCCACGCTTGAGCGGGGAGCCCTGTTTCTAAAATTTTGAAAAGATGTTATGTGATCATTTTTCTGTTCTCTTCCATTTTTAAGCACCCTTACGCATACATTAAGCACTGTAAATGAGCTAAAAGAGTAAGAAAGAAGCCTAAGAGGAATGTATGAATTAAGAACGGATTGAATCGTTTGTGACCCATATGTGTTATGTAATGTGTAGGGTCGAGCTCAAGGGCAAATCCATCGGCAGAACACTGTGAGTAATATCTTAGTAAAGATATTTTCAAGTATGTTACTTTTCGAATGCTGCTTCTGTATAAGCTTCATGGATTTGTTGATTTGAAATATGAATGAGTATTCTATATGCCTAATTTTGTATAAGGCCGTTTGATATGTTTGATCTGTTTGAATTGGGCCTAAGGCTGTTTGCCATTTGCCGTTTGCCGTTGATATGTTTAATATAACTAAATTGGGCCAAAGGCCGTTGGACATGAATGATTGGGCCAAAGGCCGTTGGACGTGAATGATTGGGCCAAAGGCCGTCGGATATGAATGATTGGGCCAAAGGCCGTCGGACATGAACGATTGGGCCAGAGGCCGTTAGACCAGAATGCAAAGATGGGCCAAAGGCCGTTTGAACATGTCATTTGCCCCTTAACTCTGATCAAACATGTTTTAATTGGTTTGAGGCCGTATTTAATCTCATGATTACTGGCCGGTTATGACCTTAATCTATGGGGGCAGGTTCAGGTCATGTCAGGGGAGCTCCTACCCTTTTTGCCACAAAAAAAAAAAAATAAAGAAAAAGAAAAAAAGAGGGCGAATTACATGAATGGTTCCTACAGTTTGGGGCTTGTGTCATTTTGGTCCCTAACTTTTCAATTGGGACACATTTGACCGTAAATTTTAAATCTTGTTCCAAATAAGGACAAATTGAAAATACCATTACTTAATTTGAAGGGCGAAATCGTGAATTTAATAAAATAGAAACTAATTTGACAAAGATAAATGCCAAAAAAAATACTTTTCCATTTTTAAAAATTATTTATACCCAGTAAAGATAAAATTATGTAAAATTGATAAATCCCTTAGACATTTATTTATTTATTTGTTTTACTAAATTAATTTTTATTATATATTTGGATGATAATCATGTAATGGGTTGTTATTCTTATTTTCATTAATTTAGTTTCTATTTTTCGAAAAGTCAAATATGACGACAACTTTGATATCATTATTAAACCAATTCATCAAATTAAAAAAATCCAAAACTAAAAATATTTCATATATTAAATATATCGATTGCACATTAAAATCTTACCAATTACCTATTACATGATCATCATCCAAACACATAATAAAAATTAATTTAGTAAAAAAACAAATAAATGTCTAAAAGATTTATCAATTTTACATAATTTTGTCTTTGGTTGGTAGAAATAATTTTTAAAAATTTAAAAATATTTTGGTGACATTTATTTTGGTCAAATTAGTTTATATTTTATCAAATTGACAATTTTACCCTTGAAATTAAGCAATGGTATCTTCAATTGTCCTTCTTTGGAATAGGATTCAAAATTTAGGGTCAAAAATGTCACAATTGAAAAGTCAGGGGCCAAAGTGACAGCACCCCCAAACTATAGGGACCGTTGGTGTAATTCGCCCCAAAAAAAGAAAGATGGTTCGTTGAGATTGTATATAGATTATTTTCAAATTGAATAGAGTTACAGTTAAGAATGAGTATCCATTGCCTAGAACAAGCAATCTTTTTAAACAACTCGAAGGTTCACCTTTTTTTTTCGAAGATAGATTTGAGGTTGGGTTATCATCAACTGTGGGTCAAGGATGAGGATATTCCTAAAATGACCTTTTGTGCCAAATATGGCCATTATGAGTTTCTAGTCATGTCATTTGGTTTGACAAATGTACCTGCTACATTCATGGACTACGAGTCCATTTTGTTGTAACAAGGCGTGGCCTTGATATTTGTAAGCCAATAGGGAATTTTTGTATCATCTCCTCTAAATTCTTGAACTATATTAATGTTGTTGTAACTAAAAGTTGAACATAAAATTTGTAATGTTGAGGTTGTAGTTCATTGAGAAAGAGGGTGCTGGATTAAAGTTGTTGATTGGTGAAAAATGGTTTAGAATTAATTATGTTATGGCTAATGTTTTAATTATTAAAAATTCGAGATTGTTACAAATTGGTATCAAAGCCAATCATGTTTGAAGACCTTGTGGGAAGTGGCTCGCCATAATGGGTTACAATGCTAGGAAAGGATGTCAAATGGTTAACACGATTATGTGTTTATGTAACTATGTAGGTAAGGGATCAAGCTTCTAGGATACGACTTACATTCTTTCTACTCATTTAAGTCCTTTTGGAAAGGTACTTGATCAATGTTTTTTCCACTTGGGAATCTTTTAGCGCCTTGGAGCATGTTGATATCTTAAAGGGGTGGCTCGTTTGTGCTCTATGTAACAAGATGCTTGTGTGGTGTGATTATGTGTTTAGGTGACTATGAGGTGGGATCCACTATACTTTTTACACTATTTATTTATTTTATCTATTATTTATATATATTTATTTATAGTAATGCTATGCACACAGAGACCAAACACAAAAACTGTTCCACCGGGTGGTCATCTAGCTGACTGCCCAAACAACCGAAAGACACCATGGCAGCCGCGGTCAACTCCATGACAGCCACGGTCGACAAGCTTTGGCTGGTCGTCTAGTTGGTTGTCTAGCCGAATGACTGGATGAACAGTTTTTGTGTTAGGTCGTCTGTGCGGCTAAACTTTTTGATTTATATATCCTTAACATACACCTTAACACATCTATTACACCACCATTCATTCTCTAAATTAACAAATTCTTAACACATTTTTTTATCTAACTTTTATCACTCTTAGTCATATAACACACTTTAACACACAATTTCAACTATTCCACTGTGAATGCTCGAATAGTGAAAATTGTGGCCTTGTCACCTCTCTAGTTTTGGAATAAAAATTCACTACAACAATAATATCACGTCATAGTCACACATGGTATCACAAAATAAATATTATATGGAAATGATAACTTTATTAATCACCTTGTAACACATGCATAGGAGAAAAAATAGCAAATAACTATTAAATAGTGCCACCATGTCATTGGTTTCATTGTTATATTAAATTTTGGTAGAAGGTAATAATATTGAGGGAAAATGACGAGAGAAAGACAAATAAAAGATAAGAAAATCATCAAGTCATATCATCCTTTCACGTTAAATTGTTGGAAAATAATATACAATTTTGGTCATGTTTGGTTTGATTTTCATAAATTAATTTTTTTTCTTTATAAAATTAACAATTAATTCTATGAAAGAAATAAAAAAATCATTATAATTTCATATTATGGAAGGCCAAAAATAAAATTTTAAAATTTTAAATTATATATTTTTTATATTTATTTTTATCCAACTAGTTTCCATTTTCTCAACAAATAATAATAATATTAATTCATTTTTTTTTAAACACAAACTAGACATTTAAACCAACTTTCTAGATCCATCGATGTGTAAAAGTAATTGTTGACTAATTATTAGAAAAATATGAGTGAGAGGGTTGCTTTAGATATTTTAACTGGACTCCCCTCTAGTCATTTGTCTAGAATGGAGGGTGTTGTTTAGGCCTGTAGAGCCCACCACGGGTCTAGTTTCGATGATTTGAACTATTCATTTTGTAGGGTTCTTCTTGTATATCATCCACACCCAAAAATTATCAATCCAATAATTATAACTTATTCAATTTGTTGTGTTTGTTATCAAAAAATGAATGGTTAATTTTTAAAAACAACACATTTGTCATTCATTTTTTTTAGACAAATGCTATAAATTAAAAAAGTTACGATTATTGGATCGATCTAACTTTTTTTATGGATGATATACGTGAGGAACCCTACAAAATAAATGGTTTGGATAATCAAAACTGGACCTATGGTGTGCCCCAAGGATCCGACCTGCACCCTCTAGTCTAGATGGGTGACTAGAGGGGAGCCTAATCCATATTTTAATGGACCACTATATCATCGGGCTGAAAATGTGAATCTAACTTTTGGTTAGAGTAACACTACTTTAAAATATTTAGGGTTAATTATACTTTTCACCTTATTGTTTGATCCAAATTTCACTTTACTACTTATAGTTTCAAATTTAATAATTTAATCCATATACTATAAGTACAAATTCAATTTAGTCTTTCATTTCTATTAATGTTTTCTACATATCACCTTAGAAAATTGACAAATGTCTTAAAATTTTTAATTTTAACCTTAAATTTAGTTGGAATGACTAATTTAAAATGGGATTTAAAATGTATGGACTAAATTAGTCAATTTAAAATTACAAAAATTAAAATAAAATTTAAATCAAACTATAGGATTGAAAAATATAATTAACTCAATTACTTATTTGGCTTAAAAAACACCTCTCATTTGGCTTACATTGGTGATAAAAAAAAATAAAAAAATAAAAAAAAAGGCTTCACAAAATAAAATAAAAATAAAAAACTAACAGAAAGAAAAATAGGGTCTTTTTACTTATTGGTCAAATTTTGAACATGTCAAAAATCATAAGACCAAAAAATACTTAAAAACAAATACTAATGGAAAATGATATTGGTGACAATGTTTGAATATCGAGAGGAAGTTGGGCAGCCTTTGTGAAGGTTAAATAACGATGTGCCAAGGATGAGAGATTGATTATGGACAACTTTCATAATGGTTAAATAGCAATAGACTAAGGATTGACAGATTAGTCGCGGGCAACCTTCGTAAATAGTGATAGACTGAGGACTGAGAGGCTAGTCGTGAGAACCTTTTGTAAAAGTTAAATAGCAATAGGCTAAAGACTAGAAAATTAGTTGTGGTGATGGCGATAAATGGCGTTGTCTAGAATAGTTCCGGTTTAGACCCCCCATTTCTTACTTTGAATCTGGGAATCCATGTCCTTAACTATTGTTCATTTCATTTTTTTTTAATCTTGTGCTGGTTGAGTTTGACGATTTAGGAGTGATGGTTATGTTTGAAACAGGTTGGGGAGTTAGTTTTTCAAAATAGTTGTTGCCTAGATTTTTGCCTATTCGCTTGGGCAGTCGTTTACAGTTTGCAAAATTGCTGAAAGTGAGGAATCTTCGCTCGAGCTGTCTTTCTCGCGTACAAATGGTCTTTTGTAGGTCTGAACTTCTAAGAGGGGGTCATTAGGTGCTCGAGTGATGTTTTTGGTCACTTGAGCGGTGTCACTTATTATGTCTGACACACAAGTAGTCTGCGCGTAGATCAGTCCAAGAGAAGGGTTTTCTGAGTCACTTTTTCATTCCTCTCTCTAAACATTCGAAAAATCCTAGTTTTTCACTCTCTCTCTATCCCTCTCTCTCTCTCTCTCTCTCTAGTTCTTGTGCTCAAGCTCCAAATACTCCCAATCTATTGATTTCCTTATCGAAGCCCTTTGGAGAAAAATGTTGAGCACATCGAAAGCTTTGTTTTAATCGAAGGAGTTATCGTTTTTGGCTCCACCATACTTCAACTCTTGCTCTCTCTTTTCTTCTCCTTTGTGGAAAAGATTTCTTCAACCTTTGGTATGATTTTTATCTTAGTTATTTGTCTATTGATAGAATCTAGTGATTTGGAGATTTTAGGTTAAGACTAGGGTTTGGTTTTGAATTGAAAAAGAGGGATTTTCAAATGAGTTCTTGAGAAAGGTTGTGGGGATGTGTTTATGGTTGACATATGTTAAAATGGTAGATTTCTTTAATTAAAATTGATTTTGTAAGTAAAGGGGGTTTTGTTTTAATATTATGGATATTTGGTTTCTGAAAGCAAATGAAAAATGATGTTGGGTTTTGAAAGAATAGAACAATGTATGTGTTGATGATGGAGGAGTTGGATATGTAATATCACTCCCAATTTGAAAATGATGAGATTCTATCTTTTGTTGGAAATTATTTGTTATATAAAAATATTTGTTTTGGGCTATCAATGGAGAATAGCTTTGATTGTTGTAGAAATTGCATGAGGATTAGGTGAATTGAAACTAATCATTCATACATCTTGTGTTGAGCATTATTGCATACTTAATCATTGAAAATGTTTTGTTTTGAGAAAAATGAGTGAATACCTTGGTGAATTTGCTTAGGGGGAGTGGTTGTCCTTGTTATGTTGGCCTGTGTGTCCCTGGTGAAAGTTTAGAAACCCGTACGGTTAGGTGTCGATCCTTCCGGTTAGTACTAGTAACATAGCTTTGGTAGTGCTTGTATAGCCTACTGGCAGACACGTACCTAGAGATTCCCTGCGTTTTGTATCCACTGCCCTATTTTTTGTTATAGAAGGATTATTTTCATGAAATGCTATATAATCTGGCATTGCATTGTTTTGAGATGGAAATATGAAATGTTTGAAAAATGGCATGCATGTTATAGACACCCCATTTTTGACCGCCCTTAAGACTTGGTCGTTACTGATAGTTTACTTGGTGTTGAAAGTTGTGCAGTGCAAAGGTTCATTTCTTGGGCAAGGAGAGAGTCAAATCCCAACCTTACACCCCATTTTGAATGGTTTTTAGACCTTAAAACCCTCTCTTTCAAAATATTTTTG
This sequence comes from Camellia sinensis, assembly GCF_004153795.1. Taxonomy (NCBI): domain Eukaryota; kingdom Viridiplantae; phylum Streptophyta; class Magnoliopsida; order Ericales; family Theaceae; genus Camellia; species Camellia sinensis. The sequence goes on from NW_021024666.1 coordinate 627,725, forward strand.
AAAAATGATTCTACGATGTTCCGACGCTCGCAATTTGTCAAATGTTGCGATTTTCGGTAAACCGAGCGAGGACAAAGCGGAAACGAATGAAAGAGAGATTAAATCTTTGAAAATCTTTCAAAACACCTTGTTTAGGGATTTGGAGTTGAATAAAATGAGAGAAGAGAGAAGAAAACTAGTTGAGGAGAAGTTCGGCATAAATTCGGGTAGGATCGAAACTGCGCGGCTTCACCAAAACAGGCATAACTTTTTTCACGGTTGGAATTTTGATACAAAGATGCCACCATTGGAAAGCTCACTTCCGGGGATTCAATTTGGACACAAGAATGACCTGAAAAAGAGTCCAGATGAAGGAGATATGCTAGTTTGAAGTTGGACCTGGAAAACAGAATTTTGCCTGCCGACCAGAAAAATGGCTTGTCGACTAGAATAGTATCCAACCGACCACTTAGGTGGTCTACAAGTGGTCTGCAGCTGGTAAAAGTGGTTTGCCACTGCCTTCCCCTCTCTATGCAAACCCTCTTTCCCCCCTTGCCAACCACTTTCTCTTCTTCTAGACCAAAAAAAGTGGTCGACCAACCAGTGCAAGTAGCTGGCCGACCACTTCAACTGGTCAGCAGCTTTCCTGCACTTTCTGCAGATATTTTCCACGCCAGTTTTACCAGTTGTTGGGCACAAAAAGCAACCTCTATACACGTGTGCGGAGGGATTGCTTGGAGCTCCAAACTTGTTCAACAAGCTTGATGCTTGGTTTTCTATAAAGGGAGGCCCTCTCTCCCTTCTCCAGGTTCAGAAAAACTTGCTTGAGCTATACATATCATCTATCTCTATAGTTCTTCCTTTCTCTCTTGTTTTGTGCTTAAAAGTGCCTATTCTTCACACTTTTGCACACAAACACATAGTGAAACACCATACTCTTGGAGCTAAGAAACCTTGAAGCTGGTTTTGGTGTTTTTGGATTGGTTTTAGGTCAAAAAAGTTGCTGGAGTTGCAGCTTTGAAGTTGTTCTACAAGGGTGAGTTTCTAACCCCTTAAACCTTGGTTTTTGTTTAAGCTTTTGGCCCTATTTGCATGCTGATTTAGGCCTAACTCTTAACTATAAAAAGCTCTGATTTTACATGCTTGAAATGTTTGTTTGAGGTCTCTTTTGTGTTGGGGGTGATCTACCCCCCTCTTGTGCCTTGTTTGGCCTTGTTTTTGTGCTATTCTTTTAAGCTATTGGGACCACCTCTTTTTGGCTTTCTCACCACTGAAACTCAGAGGAATTTCAGTGGTGAAAAGGGTATTTTGAGGTCCCAAATAGGAGAGGGTCATCCTCTCTCCTTGTATCTTGGTTGCTTGCCTTATTGACCTCATGTTTGAGCATGTTTATCTGACATATGTTGGCTCCATCTCAGCCTATTTTTGGCCTTATTTTAGTGTGTCATACCTCTATTTTGGCTTAGTTTAGGCCACCCTTGCATGCTCGATACACTTGTAGTGTAATCCTTGCAAACTAGCTTTACATGCTTGTGTTGATAGCTCATCTTTTTAGCATGCTTTGGTCCTATCTTAGCAAGTTTTTGGTGTTGTTTTGCTATAAGATCACTCTGTTTTGGGTTGGTTTGATAGCCTCCTACATGCTTCACACACTTGTAGTGCAATCTTGCATGCTAGCCTAACATGCATCATGTTTTTGGACCATTATTCTAGCATGTTTTGGCTCAACTCCAAGAAGCTTTTGTTCATGTTTTACCATGCTTAAGCTCTATTTTATGTTGTTTTGGTCATGTATGCATTGCTTTGTATAGCCATAGTGCATTCTAGTTCACTAGTTTTGAGTTTCCAAGCCACTAGCATGCGTTGCTTGGGCTATTTGCATGATTTGGTTTTGTTATGTGATTTCAGAGCATGTTTCATTGCCATGCCCTCACATCTTTCACTCTTTCAATGCAATGGAGGGTTCATGCTTTATGCCTTAAATATGAGCCCATGTGTATGCCATCTTGCCTAAGCCTTTGGGTTGTCATATCAGCGCTTTTTTGGTGTTATTTTGACATACCATAACTCTGATTTTTGCTGGCGAAGCCATCTCATGCTTGGTTTTGGTAGGTGTAGTGCAATCCTCCCTTTTGGCCTTGCATATTCCATGCTTCATGCCCTTCATGCTAGCTTGTTTTGGCTTTGCTCCATGCATGTTTTGGCATGCTCTAGGACTGTTTTGGGTTGTATTGGCCATATGCTTCATGTATTGCATAGCTATAGTGCAAGTATCTATGCTAGTTTCAAGCTTTGAGCACCATAGCATGCTTCATTTGTGGCATGTGCATGATTTGACATCCTTTAACATGTTATTGCAGAGCATATGGCATTGCCATATTCCCATTTCTTTCACCCTTTGAGTGCCTCTAAGGGTCATGCATTTTTGCCTTGTTTATGGCCTAACTTGTATGCATGCATCCCTAGACCTTTGAGCTCCCATCTCAGCATGTTTTGGTCTTTGTTTTGACCTATTTGAGCTCTGTTTGTGGCTGGTTCATTCATTTGTGACATGCATTGCATGCCTCATGTGTACTTCCCTTGACTGGTCTTGTGTTTTCGTGTCCCTAGCATGCTATGCTTGCAGTGTTTAGATGATTTGGCATCATTTCACATCTTATTTCGGAGCATTTAGTGTTGTCACACCTCCATGTTTGTTGCTCCTTGCTCATGTTTGAGAGTTGTGCTCTTATGCTTAGTTGATGGGCTAATGCATGTGCGTGCATTTTCTTGCCTTTCATGCCATCTTTCATAGCATTTTGGCCACTGTTTTGGGCATGATTGAGGTCTGTCCATATTCGGTTTAAGGCCATTGAGCATGTGGTTTGGATGTTGTTGCATACTTGTTGCATTGCATGTTGTTGCATGCTTGTTACATTGCATGATATTTGCATGCTCATGTTGCATTGCATTGGGCGTGCATGCCTTGCATTGCATTGTGTTTGGATAGGGTGTTAGTCCAAATACGAGAAATGAGAGACGTTTCATACTTGGAGTGATGAAACGTGCCTCATTTCTCGGTCGCCCACCCTCTTGATCATGCATGATAGAGGTCAAGGCTCTTATGTGTTATTTGTGCATTTACATTAAATTGTGCAATCTTGGCTTCTTGGCCATCAAGCATTGCGATGCTCAGCTGGTGGCTCGAAGGTCAAGAACTGCACTCCCTTGAGCCTAAGAAATGATACGGAGAGTGGTTGTGCACACATATCTTGTAAATACATTGGCATGCCCTTTCTTGTTCTCTGTTGTAGCAAACCAAAGTTGTGAAGAATTTCTGGTCGGCAGACCAGTAAAAGTGGTTGGCCGACCACGTTTTCTGGTCTGCAGCAAAGGTAAGTGGTTGGCAAGGGGTTGGCAACAACAATAAGTGGTCGGCAATGCTCCTGGAGGTCTCCATGGTGGTGTAGAAGCTATCTGGAGCTTGGTACAGTGTTCTGAGAACAAATGAAAATAGAGGCAAGTTGGGGCATAGTGGTGGATCTCCGAATGAGGCGACTGAGCATGCATGCGCTTCTCGCCATGAGGACATCTCTTTACTGCTTTATTTAGCCACTTTGCTTTAGTTAGCCATTTGGTTTTTGTACTTAATTAGTTAATGCGCTTAGCTATTCAATTTGTGTTGTAATAACTAATCAGTTAGCTTGTTAGTTAATTAGTTCCGTTTTTGTAATAATTAGTTCGATTAGCTTAGATTAGCTATTTATCTTATTATTCGGACCCTCCGTCGAGAGGGAAAATGTTGTAATAAGCGTGCGTGTGTGTGATGCATGTCTTCCAACCCCCATTTCTTTCTCCCTTTTACTTACTTGCTTTCGATGGTTAGTTTTAGGGCATATTTCAATTAGCATTCTTATGCTATGTATGCGTGCATCATTCATCTGTCTTGCATGCACCGAGCTCGGCGCATCATACAAACTGTATTGTATTTTAATACACTTCCTTGAATACGTGTATAACAGCATGTTATCAAGTGTTGCACTCACATGACATCTTAGAATAGACGAGCCTATCTTAGTTGCATTTTGCATGTGTTGCATTAGGCATTCTTAAGCATAGCTAGGATCATGCATTGATTACTAACTAGCTTTTGTTTTGGCTCGGAGTACTAGGTAAGTTTTTACGCTTTAGCATACTGCATGAGATGTGTATGTTGCCATGTAAAGCATGCTTGCCGTGAGGCTAACTGCTTAAGTGTTTAACTACATGAATACCTGTGGATGAAGGCTTCATTGCTTGAATTGGAACAATTCATCAAAATGTGCATTTTAAGCCCACTTTACGGAATGGCAAAATCATGTGGTTTTCTAAGCCCACTTGAGGGTGGCAAATCCGCATCTTAGCCTACTTGAGAGTAGCACTTTCAAACCATTTTCGAAAAATAAACATGAGATGTTTTGTTCCAAATTGAGTGATTTAGTCTATACTTGTATGTTGCGCACATCACATAGTAAGCTAGCTAATAATCAAATAAGAACGCATGTGTTTTCAAAAACAACATATCATGTTAGTAGAGGCCGATCTTTGATTGGGCGAGCGGGGGTGCTCATTTCAGGGCCTTCCCCTTTCATACCCAAGTTCCCGAGCCAAGGCAACTTTGGTGATGACGGACACGTGGCCTTAGGCACGAATCAAGGTTTCCTAAATTTCCCAAAACAAAATATTTAGGTGGCGACTCTGAAATCTGGCAAAGCAGTCTATGTTTGGCGCTTTTTGATTCAAAATTGATTTTTCAAAACCAATTGTCGGATTTGGACTCTTTGGTGATTTATAAGTGTTACATTGCACTTTGTAAGATTAGATTCAGAACTGTGACTTGAGTTCGAACTGTAGTAGCTAAGAACTACAATTCACACCCTCGCGCGCAGAGCGGAGTTCCGGGTGGTCTACAGTTTCTGGCGACTTGGCTTGGGATTTAGAGAACTTAACTTGAACTCATGATATGTTGTTTTGCTTACACTTATGTGTTTCTTTGCATTGCATTTGCATTGGTGCTCCTAGGACACCGTGTTTGCCGTATGCTATTCCTGAACGGTTTGCTGGAGGCTTGCTTGGAAAAGTGTGCCATAAGGCTGACTGGTTGCAGGCTCTGCCACGACGGGAACACAAACCTTGGTTTTTGTCGGGGCACCCTTTTTCACCATTCGACCTAGTGCATGTCGGAATCCATAGTGACTATTCCAAACTAGGACAGGTTGCTTACCTGATTGTAGGTTGTTTGAAACCGCTGCATGTGTAGTGAAACCCTAGCTCCTGACAAGATAGGACAGGAAAACCCTACCCCTCTATATGGGTGTTTTGGCTCTTACTTGCTTGCTATATGCTTTTAGAGTGTGCCTCTACAGGAATGCATGTATTAGTTTGCAAGTCTGGGTATCAGGCCTAAGGGTATCAGTATTTTGGGGGAATCAGTTTTACCTGAGGGTATCAGTTTACAGGCAGAATTTGGGACAAAATTCAGTAAAGAATACAGTTATTTAGCTATGCTCAAATCTGTTCTGGTGAAATTGGGCTTAGATGCTGCCTGTTTTCCCTTTTGCTAGGTAGTCTTGGAACCATAGCTTCAGAGGGCTCCAATATCCCCCGGGTACATTGGACTTGTGCTGATAGACTTTGTCAGGTCAGAGATTCAGTTCAGAGCAACCAGTGTTTCCTTCGCTAGAGGCAGGGCTAAAAGGGCCAGTTAGGCACAAATCACCAGTTTAACAGTCTCCAGTTCAGCGGTCATTACCCACCTCACCTGTGCGTAGTTGGGCTAAGATATCTGCTTCCACCTCAGAAAGGGGATACATATTTGTTCAGTCAAATCCGCAGCTTTCAGTTTATATGGAGGACATGATGCGTCAGCTCTAAGAAACCATGCAGGCCATGTAGCGGGATGCTGCCTGCCAGGCAGAGATTACTGCATGTCAGGCAGAAGTGGTAGCTCAACAGGCAGAGTTGATTGCCAGGCTTTAGCAACAACATCCACCACAACAAGCCGGAGCATCTGCTTCGTATCCACCCCCATCCCCACCCCCACCTATGGCTACAACACCTGGGGAGGCGGCTCACGTCCAGGAAAATACGGATGTCCCAACGGGGCCAGTTCCACCTCCAATCCTACCTCAGCTGTCCAAAGCACCGGCTAATCCAGTGGACACACCATCTGACTTTGAGATGGATTCAATAGCGCTGAAAGTGAGTAAGCTAGAAAAGCTGTTCAAAAGAGCCCAAGGCGTCAATTCTATTCCGAACATGGAGGATGGATACACCGACTCAGCGGTGACGTTACCAGACCGGTTCAAGATGCCACATATCGACCGCTTTGATGGCTCTGGAGACCCAATGGTGCACCTTCACCTATTTTCTGACATCTTGAGGCCAATGGGTTTGACCACAGCCCAGAAGCTGTCACTATTCGGCCGAACCATGCCTGGGATAGCCGCAATCTGGTATGCGAAATTAGAGAACTCTGTGAAACAGAACTAGGAAGAGATGCCTGAGGCCTTCGTTCCTCAATACTTCTATAACACACAGATCGAGGTCACAACTCGTGATCTTGAAGTCACCCGCCAAGAGCCAAAGGAGGGTTTTTCAGAGTTTGTGACGAGATGGAGAGCAAAGGCGTCGATGGTGGCTACAAGGCCTTCCGACAAAGACCAGATAAGGATGGTTGTGTGCAACCTCCAACCCAGGCAGATGCAAAAAATGATAGTCTTACCCCTTCCCACCTTTGCCGACTTGCACGAGATTGGGGTACAGATTAAAGACGCAATGAAACAAGGTTTGATTGACCACGAAAGGGAGTCACCTGAGAAGGGTTATACACGCAGTTCGAATGGGACCACCAGTGGTGACGCAACTGTAAGATCTTCTGAAGTTGGAATGGCCACCACCACTTCGAAAAGAGCCAACCCCTTTGTTGGTACATCTAATACAAACCCCCAAACTTCGAACTATCTACCCCGAGGCAAGAGGGTTTTCACCCCACTTTATGTGCCTTTATCTAAAGCTCTAGGGGTCCTACTCAGGAAAGGACATCTGAAACCGTTTGAACAATGGCCTCTACCCGATCCTCTTCCTCCAAAGCTTGACCTGGCTAAGTACTGTGCTTTCTATCAACAAATCGGTCATGACACTGACAGTTGCGTCCGTCTTCATCACGAGATACAAGATCTGATTGATAACAAGGTCATCGCTGCACCAGTCTTGCAAAGTATATCAGCACTGGATTAGTGAACTTGGGGGATAATGTGATGTGATTGGGGGATGAACCACTTGCGGATGGCGCTCAGTTTACTCCAGGTATGGGGATGGCATGCACTGTTTTGAGCATTTGCGAATGCTGTTTACTTTACATTCTAACTTGGGTGTTGGGTCAGTCTAGTTGTGTTGTATTGAGTCAGTCTTTTTGTACTGAGTCAGTTAAGTCTGTCTTGTTGTATCGAGTTAGTCCTATTGTGTCGGAGTCGGGTGATTTCGGGGGTGTTACCTCGAGCATCACTGTCTTGTTTTTGTGTTTGTCTTTTACACTCTTACTCTTTCTTTTGAGTCTGTTCCTGCCTTGAAGCCAGTTGTATCAGAAGATTTGAATGAAATGGCAGTGGTTTTCACCTACTTTTCTGTGCCTTGAAATCATTGCATTGACCTAAGTTCTTCAAAACTTTTTGAACACTGTGATGAAAACGAAGAGGAAGGAATTCCTCGGGATTTGCAAAATTTGATCAAACTGAGAGAAAGAGAGGCACGCTAAGCCCTTAATGAATGAGATTATATTTGTTAACGTGAATACTGAGAAGGAACCAAGCTTGATCCAGATTGGTTCTACATTGTCTTCAGTGCGAGCGACTAGCCGCTTTCTTAAAAGATTTCAAAAAATATTTTGCGCTGTCCTGCAAAGACTTGTATGGAATCACTCTTAAGATTGTGCAGCATAGGATCACTCTCAGCCTCAAGACTCGACCCCTTTTGCTTTCAAACCTTGAACTTGGATTCAGAATGTTCAATGGTCAACCACAATGTAAGGCTTGCATGACCAGATCAGAAGCAACCCTTGGACTTGGAGTAAGAAGGTCAGAAATGATCGAAAGAAAGCTTGCAAAGCTGGATGAGAAGCAGCCCATGAACTAGGGGCAAAAAAAATGTCAAATGTGCTCGAAGAGTCAAAAATTGGGACATTTCTCAAGTTAATGAAGATTGGCAAGAATGCCAAATCCTAGAAGGGAGGAAAGAAGAATGTATTGCTGAAGGACAACCGAGTTCCTACCCATAACACTGGGGGCAATTAAGCTCCTATGGGATGGACTTCTATATCATCAGCAAACAGCAACCATTCTCTTGGATCCAGATGGGTTCGAGATCTCAAACCATTCAAAATGGACATGTTACAACTTTTACCCTTGAGAGGCTCGCTGGGCCGAAAACTTGAAAGGGGGACCCAGGAAAAAGTTAGAGCAAGAAAAAGCAAAGAATGAAGAAAAGATGAAAAGAAAAGAAAAGAAAAGAAAATAATGAAAACAAAGAAAAGAAGAAATGAAAAGAATTGAAAAGAAAAGAAAAACATAGCTCGCAAGGTTGAAAACCCAGAAAGGGCAGCCTTGGCAAAAGTTAGAGCGCAAAAGGAGAGGTTAATACCCGAGTATACCTTAAGCTGGAACTACGTCAAGCTTGATTCCCATCTTTGGCATATGTAGGCAACTTCATTCTGAAGTCCAGTCGTAAAACACTTCAAATTCAACTATCCTATCCATGAGATTGAACTGGTCATCTTTGTCATTTCTGTATCCAAGAGTTCGGTTGTGATCTTCACTATGAGAACTGGTTACAGTGTGCTGCGGTGCTATTCAAACAAGGGGCAACATACCGTTGCCGTACTGTGTGCTGTGGTGCTATTCAAACAAGGGGCAACTTTCCGTTGTCGTACTGTGTGCTGCGGTGCTATTCAAACAAGGGGCAATTTTCCATTGTTTTGGATCTGAGGTTGTGCATCTCGAGGGTAAATTCTACATTAGTCGAGCAGTGGCCATTTGCAAAAACAGTTTTGAGGATTTTTAATGAAGTTGACTAATTTTCTCAAAAATTATTCCATTTTATCCAAAACTGGACTATTTCTTGGAGCCAAAAAAGGGAAATTTTCAGTGCTCACGACCTGACTTGCATGATTTCAAATCAGAAAATCGAACAAGTATGCTAATCTAACTCTTATTTTGGTCAAAATTTTTTTAACAGAAAGCAAAAACAAAAAATGGTCAAAATGATGAACTAGAGACATAGTTGAGTTAGGTCTTCTGTCTTTTCCCCGTTGTCAACATACTTGCCGGAAAGGGCACCATATTCGCCAGAAAGGGCACAGCGGAAGCTAATAGAAAAGGGCTGAAAGCTCTCATATCCTCCAAGCAACGAGGTATCAAGCCAAGTGCGAAGCATGAATTGGAATGGATCAGGATATTCCACTCCCTCATCTGGACAAGTCAGGTCATATCCGAACTGGCCAAGGGCGTCATCAACCAATGTCAGCTGCGGATCTACTGCACATCTTGTCGCAACCCCTCTGTGGGAAAGCTCACTGTTGTGAGTGGAAGAAAGAGAATCTAGCAGAATCCTGGGGGCAAGAGCCCGCAACTTCTTGTTTATCCATCAACCATGTACGAGAAGGCTAAAAAATTGAGAGCTTGAAGAATAGAGAGATGTGCGCTGAAAGAAAAAGTGAGAAAAGGGTTTTTTCAGAGAAAAAAAGATTGAGTGCCAAGTGATGTGAGAATCACAAATAAGAAAGGGTGGAAAAACAATACCCGAAGAAACAGGGTCCTCGCGAACTGAGAGGTCTCCCACTGGTGGTGCACATCCGGGTGTTGTGTGTGTGTTTTTGTTTCTCTCGATTCTTGTTTTGAGTCGTTTCGAGTGCCAATAGATGTGTTTAGGTTGTTTTACCTTTGTTTTCCTTTGTTGAGTCATTTTGACTATCGTCAGTCGTAGGCTCAATACCCGGTTAAGAATTCATTTTAATTTCGAAAATAAATCATTTTGTGCTCAAAGTGCTGTGCCGTTCTCCATATATGTGCAAAACAAGATTTGTTCTTTCATAAAACTACAGGGTTCAACCCAGGTCATGTGAAAACAGTAAAACCAGGACCTATCTGAAGCTATATGTGTTCTAGACTGCAAAACAAAAGAAATGTTTCAACTTCAGCAAATTCCTGGATTGCATTCCATGTGCACCTCGTCAGGACTTGTCAATCCTTTGTAGTATGAGTGTGCCTCTACCTCAAGCTCAAGCCTGCTTCAAGATAGAATGGCGATCAGAAGTGCTCTCTCTGAGTACCAGTCCCTGCCAGAGGTATCTTGGTTGTGTTTGCAATGAGTTCCTAGGAGACCAACTGCGACGGTGGAAGCTAGAGTTCAAATGGCCGATGCCTAGAATGCAAAGGTTCGGGATTTCCGAGACTAAAGCCTGGTTTAAATACCCAGGGGTGTATCCTTGGCTTGAAATCTATACGGAAGCCTCATAGGTTGAGGTAGCGTGTATGCGCCTCAATTCTGGATACTGAACCAACCTAGTCTGCCACGCCGTTGGAGAATAGGGAAAGTTGTGAATATGGTCAGGAAGAAAAGTGGCATCCAAATTGTTCTACGTGAAGAATCCTTGTTGCCATTTCAGAACCTTTTTACTGTGAGTTGAAGGTAAGTGTTTGAAGAACACAAGGGGAGATCCCCATCAGAGTAGAGCGATTCGGTTCATCGCCACTCACCCCATGAGGTGCTTTCTAAAGCGCCGCTTTGTTTGTTTATTGCATTTCCTAGACATCGTGCTATACATTTCTTGTAACGTGTATCTATCACACATGCTTACTCACTTTGTGTTTCTATCACACGTTCGCTGTATGTATCTATTGCACATTTTCATTCTGTGTATCTATTGCATTTAATCTCGTATGCCTTAGGCATTGTTGTTCTTTCTCCTCGCGCATGCGATGGATTAGACCTTTTTTGGTTAAGAGCATTGGGAACATGTTCCAATGCTTATACCATTCTGAAACACTGGGACGTGTCCCTATGTTTCTTCCACTTTGGTTAAGTGCATTGGGAACATGTTCCAATGGTTATACCACTGCGAAACACTGGGACGTGTCCCTATGCTTCTCCCTATTTGGTTAAGAGCATTTGGAATGTGTTCCAATGCTTATACCACTCATTTGCTTGGAAACGCCAGGGCATGTCCCTATGTTTCTCACTCTTTGGTTAAGAGCATTTGGAATGTGTTCCAATGCTTATACCACTCCTTTGCTTGGAAACGCCAGGACGTGTCCCTATGTTTCTCCCTCTTTGGTTAAGAGCATTTGGAACGTGTTCCAATGCTTATACCACTCCTCTGCTTGGAAATGTCGGGACGTGACCCTATGTTTCTCCCTCTTTGGTTAAGAGCATTTGGAACATATTCCAATGCTTATACCACTGCTTTGCTTGGAAACGCCAGGACGTGTCCCTATGTTTCCCACTCTTTGGTTAAGAGCATTTGGAACGTGTTCCAATGCTTATACCACTCCATTGCTTGGAAACGCCAGGACGTGTCCCTATGTTTCTCCCTCTTTGGTTAAGAGCATTTGAAACGTGTTCCAATGCTTATACCACTCCTTTGTTGGGAAATGCCGGGACGTGTCCATATGTTTCTCCCTCTTTGGTTAAGAGCATTTGGAACGTGTTCCAATGCTTATACCACTCCTCTGCTTGGAAATGTCGGGATGTGACCCTATGTTTCTCCCTTTTTGGTTAACAGCATTTGGAACGTATTCCAATGCTTATACCACTCATTTGCTTGGAAACGCCAGGACGTGTCCCTATGTTTCCCACTCTTTGGTTAAGAGCATTTGGAACGTGTTCCAATGCTTATACCACTCCTTTGCTTGGAAACGTCGGGACGTGTCCCTATGTTTCTCCCTTCTTTGGTTAAGAGAATTTGGAACGTGTTCCAATGCTTGTACCACTCTTTTTCCTTTCGCGTGCAACGCGTCGGAATCTTGTTTGAGACCTTGGGTGTCCCAAATGGTCGCTCTTAGTCTTTCCTACGTGGTGCGGGGTCAAGATTGCATAATTTTCTTACATCCTTTTTGCATGAAATGTATTTTGGTTCGTGTTTACTTGCTTGTGTACGAGTTTTCTGTAGCATTCATTTGCATAACATTCGCTTAAAATGTTGCATTTATTTTGCATAATTGCTTCATCACAACCCTCTTTGCATATCATAAGTTATGTTCGACATTGTGCTTGTCATTTGCATTTTGCCCCCGCCTGCGAGCGCATCTCTTTGTTATCTTTCCTATTTGTTTAAGTCTTCGGCCTTGTCAAAAATGGGTCATCTCTGGGCTTTAACATTCACTCACATCACTTCATGACTCCGAGCTCTGTCAAAGAGGGGCAACTGTAGACACCCCATTTTTGACCGCCCTTAAGACTTGGGCGTTACTGATGGTTTACTTGGTGTTGAAAGTTGTGCAGTGCAAAGGTTCGGTTTCTTTGGCAAGAAGAGAGTCAATCCCAACCTTACACCCCATTTTGAATGGTTTTTAGACGTTAAAACCCTCTCTTTCAAAATATTTTTGAAAAATGATTCAACGATGTTCCGGCGCTCGCATTTTGTGAAAGGTTGCTTTTTTCGGTAAACCGAGCGAGGACAAAGTGGAAATGAATGAAAGAGAGAGGAAATCTTTGAAAATCTTTCAGAACACCTTATTTAGGGATTTGGAGTTGAAGAAAATAAGAGAGGAGAGAAGAAAACTAGTTGAGGAGAAGTTCGGCATAAATCTGGGTAGGATCGAAACTGCGCGGCTACACCAACACAGGCGTAACTGCTTTCACAGTTGGAATTTTGATGCAAGGCTGCCACCATTGGAAAGCATACTTTCGAGGCTTCAATTTGGACACAAGAATGACCTGAAAAGGAGTCCAGATAAAGGAGATATGCCTATTTGAAGTTGGACCTGGAAAACAGAATTTTGCCTGCCGACCAGAAAGTATCCAACCAACCACTTAGGTGGTTTACAAGTGGTCTGCAGCAGGAAAAAGTGGTCTGCAGCCATGCCACTTCCTTCCCCTCTCTGTGCAGACCCTCTTTCCCCCATTGCCGACCACTTTCCCTTCTTGCAAACCAGAAAAAGTGGTCGGCCGACCAGTGCAAGTAGCTGGCCGACCACTTCAACTGGTCGGCAACTTTCCTGCACTTTCTATAGACATTTTCCATGCCAGCTGTGCCAGCTGTTGGGCACAAAAAGCATCCTCCATACACGTGTATGGAGTGATTGCCTGGAGCTCCAAACTTGTTCAACAAGCTTGATGCTTGGTTTTCTATAAAAGAGAGGCCCTCTCTCCCTTCTCCAGGTTCAGAAAAACTTGCTTGAGCTATACATATCATCTATCTCTATAGTTCTTCCTTTCTCTCTTGTTTTGTGCTTAAAAGTGCCTATTTGTCACACTTTTGCACACAAACACATAGTGAAACACCATACTCTTGGAGCTGAGGCACCTTGAAGCTGGTTTTGGTGTTTTTGGATTGGTTTTAGGTTAGAAAAGTTGTTGGAGTTGCAGCTTTGAAGTTGTTCTACAAGGGTGAGTTTCTAACCCCTTAAACCTTGGTTTTTGTTTAAGCTTTTGGCCCTATTTGCATGCTGATTTATGCCTAACTCTTAACTACAAAAAGCTCTAATTTTACATGCTTGAAATGTTTGTTTCAGGTCTCTTTTGTGTTGGGGGTGGTCTACCCCCCTCTTATGCCTTGTTTGGCCCTATTTTTGTGCTATTCTTTTAAGCTATTGGGACCACCTCTTTTTGGATTTCTCAGCACTAAAACTCAGAGGAATTTCAGTGGTGGAAAAGATGTTTTGAGGTCCCAAATAGGAGAGGGTCATCCCCTCTCCTTGTATCCTTCTTGCTTGCCTTATTGACCTCATGTTTGAGCATGTTTATCTAGCATATGTTGGCTCCATCTCAACCTATTTTTGGCCTTATTTCAGTGTGGCATACCTCTATTTTGGCTTAGTTTAGGCCACCCTTGCATGCTCGATACACTTGTAGTGTAATCCTTGCAAACTAGCTTTACATGCTTGTGTTGATAGCTCATCTTTTTAACATGCTTTGGTCCTATGTCAGCAAGTTTTTGGCGTTGTTTTGCTATGCTATAACTCTATTTTGGGTTGGTTTGATAGCCTCTTGCATGCTTCACACCATTGTAGTGCAATCTTGCATGCTAGCCTAACATGCATCATGTTTTTGGACCATCATTCTAGCATGTTTTGGCTCAACTCCAAGAAGCTTTTGTTCATGTCTTACCATGCTTAAGCTCTGTTTTGTGTTGTTTTGGTCATACATGCATTGCTTTGTATAGCTATAGTGCATTCTAGTTCATTAGCTTTGAGTTTCCAAGCCACTAGCATGCGTTGCTTAGGCTATTTGCATGATTTGGTATCATTTGTTATGTGATTTCAGAGCATGTTTCAATGCCATGCCCTCACATCTTTCACTCTTTCAGTGCAAGGGAGGGTTCATGCTTTGTGCCTTAAATATGAGCCCATGTGTATGCCATCTTGCCTAAGCCTTTGGGTTGTCATATCAATGCGTTTTTGGTGTTATTTTGACATGCCATAACTTTGATTTTTGTTGGCGAAGCCATCTCATGCTTGGTTTTGGTAGGTGTAGTGTAATCCTCCCTTTTGGCCTTGCATATTCCATGCTTCATGCCCTTCATGCTAGCTTGTTTTGGCTTTGCTCCATGCATGTTTTGGCATCATTTTGGCATGCTCTAGGACTGTTTTGGGTTGTATTGTCCATATGCTTCATGTATTGCATAGCTATAGTGCAAGTACCTATGCTGGTTTCAAGCTTTGAGCACCATAGCGTGCTTCATTTGTGGCATGTGCATGATTTGGCATCCTTTAACATGTTATTTCAGAGCATATAGCATTACCATATTCCCATTTCTTTCATCCTTTGAGTGCCTCTAAGGGTCATGCATTATTGCCTTGTTTGTGGCCTAGCTTGTATGCATGCATCCCCAGAACTTTGAGCTCCCATCTCAGCATGTTCTATCTTGCATGCACCGGGCTCGGCACATCATACAAACTGCATTGTATTTCAAAACACTTCCTTGAATACGTGTATAACAGCATGTTATCAAGTGTTGCATTCACATGACATCTTAGAATAGCCGAGCCTATCTTAGTTGCATTTTGCATGTGTTGCATTAGGCATTCTTAAGCATAGATAGCATCATGCATTGATTACTAACTAGCTTTTGTTTTGGCTCGGAGTACTAGGTAAGCTTTTACGCTTTAGCATACTGCATGAGATGTGTATGTTGCCATGTATAGCATGCTTGCCGTGAGGCTAACTACTTAAGTGTTTAATTACATGAATGTCTGTGGATGAAGGCTTCATTGCTTGAATTGGAACAATTCATCAAAATGTGCGTTTTAAGCTCGCTTTGCGGAGTGGCAAAATCATGTTGTTTTCTAAGCCCACTTGAGGGTAGGAAATCCGCATCTTAGCCTACTTGCGAGTAGCACTTTCAAACCATTTTTGAAAAACGAACATGAGATGTTTTGTTCCAAATTGAGTTATTTAGTTTATACTTGTATGATGTGCGCATCACGTAGTAAGCTAGCTAATAATCAAATGAGAACGCATGTGTTTTCAAAAATAACATATCATGTTAGTAGAGGCAGATCTTTGATCGGGCGAGCGGAGGTGCTCATTTCAGGACCTTCCCCTCTCGTACCCAAGTTCCCGAGCCAAGGCAACTTTGGTGATGACGAACACGTGGCCTTAGGCACGAGTCAGGGTTTCCTAAATTTCCCAAAACAAAATATTTAGGTGGCGACTCTGAAATCTGGCAAAGCAGTCCATGTTTGGCGCTTTTTGATTCAAAATTGATTTTTCAAAACTGATTGTCGGATTTTGACTTTTTTGGTGATTTATCAGTCTTACATTGCACTTTGTGAGATTAGATTCAGAACCGTGACGTGAGTTTGAACTGTAGTAGCTAAGAACTACAATTCGCGCCCTCGCGCGTGGAGCGGAGTTCTGGGCGGTCTACACATGTGCATTTAACTTATGACTTTGTTAAGATTCATATATTGTGTTAAAGTATCTCTACTGGGTTTTGGATCACCTTGTGTGAAAAACAATTTTCAGGTACTGATGATATGCCTCCACCAGAGACATAGTTTGGGAGGATTTCGAGACAAGAGTTTCTTTTGTTTATTTGATGCAATTATTTTTGTATAAGCCTTGGGCTTTAGTTGTATTGAATTGAAGTCATTTTGATGTATCTAAGCATTGACTTAGAAAGATGTAGCCGTTAGGGCATATCATTACCTGATTTTACTTTTATTTTTGGTTCGTGTATCCATGTCATATGCTATAGATTCAAGATCTAGAATTTATGAATGTATGCCGCATATGTCACATTTTGTATGATCTAATTTGTAAATGGAATATAAGATATGATGTCATTGATCATTTATAAGGAATATTACAAGATGGGCTGTTGTTATTTATTGCAAGGTATGACAACTTGGTATCAGAGCTACCAGGTTTGAATACTTTGGGATCATAGGATGTGGTTTTTACCATAATGGGTTCTCTCTCTAGATGATATTACAAGTGGACCTGGTATGTTATGTGATGACATGCTTATGTGACTAAATGAGTATGAAATTTAATTTCTAAGATATTAATTGGGTCTATGAGTTTCTAGAAATCATGTTAGAAGAGTACTTGATCACTGTTATTTCTAACTAGAACTCTGGCAATGTCATAGGACGATTATTATTTAGAAAAGAAGTTCGTCTTTGTTGACGTGATTAGGTGCTTACGTGGAGTGAATTATTTGTTGTCTACCGTATTAAGATGTGAGTGAATTAGCTTCGGTACATTTGTAAATGTGCTAATCTGTTGTGTTACCTCTATTAGGATGTCAAAACATGGATATGGTGGTGGTAGGCGTAGTAGGCCGAGGGAGCAGGAGATGCCATTATCGGATGATATTTCGGCACGGGAGGAAGGAGTTGGTTAGGCCAACGTGTCCGAGCTAGCAGGTCAGCAAGCCATGGGCACCTTGGCCCATGAAATGTTAGGAGCTTTGAAGGAATCCATGGACATTCTCAGGGCTGAGAGTCAAGTTTAGGCCCATGTTGCTGAGATAGGGCCGTCTTTTCTAAAAAGGGAGTTTTTCCCATCAAATCTGGATAAGTTTTTGGGGGATCCAAAAGAGCCACTAATAGCGGATGAGTGGCTTGAGCAGATATTGAAGACATTTGAGATGCTTGGCATCGAGGCCGATAGGTTAAGGGTGACCTTAGCATCCTTCCACCTGAAAGAGAGATACTGGTTAATGGTGGAAGTATACACGATGAAGCATTGGGGTGACTTGGGAGCCTTTTGTCATTCCTTTCGGAGAAGAGTTTTTGCCTCCTACTACTAGGGAGAAAGAAGTTAAGAGATCAGTTCTTGAAGCTCAAGTAGCTCAACACACCAGTTGCAGAGTTTAAGCTTGCTTGTACTAGCTTCTCTAGATTTTCACCGAAACTTGTGGTGATGGAGGAACGTCGTTGCGTTGAGTTTGAGAAGAGACTGAGGATCGGGCTCCATTTCAAGGTGGTTGGGTCTATGATTAGCGATTACGGTTGCCTTGTGGAAGCGACGGCTCACCTAGAGACTGTGATCTAGGCAAAGAATGAGTGAATGAGGAGCTCTAGGAAAAAGAGTCAAGAGGTTCAAGGGGAGACTTAAGATAATAAATGGCAGAGGGGTTCTATCCCACAAGAGTTCCAGGTAGCACAGTTCAGATCAACGTTTCTTGTATGGAGTTCTGGTTCAGGGAGAGGTAGCCAGGGTGGGATCACTTGTTTCAAGTGTGGTCAATAAGGCCACAAGTCTTCAGTTTGCCCACAGAGACAAAAATGGCAACAATCTGCATTGTCTTTGGCTTGTCCACAGAGCCAGAGTCAGAGAAGAGGGCAACTGCTTACCTATTATCAGTATGGGTAGTCAGAGCACTTGATGAGGTTTTGTCATCAAGCATGTGGTACATCTGGTTCGTCTGGTTCAAGGTAGACACAGAGCCATCAGCCTATCCATTCAGCACAGGCCTCGAGGGCCACTTAGGGAGCCTTCTCGGCTCAATCAGTGTATTAGTCCTATGCTCTAAGGGGTGAGTAGATAGTGCAGAGACCCACATGACGTGTATATGTTATTAGCTTGCCAAATCAGTTTCCAACACCCTTTGTTGTGAGAGGTAACTTTATGTTGTTTAATTCTATTCTGAATGTGTTGATTGATACTGGTGCATCTTATTCTTTCATTTTGTCTGCATCCACAACAGCTTTGGGGTTAGAAGTGGCTTAGTTAGCGTCTCCGCTCAGCTTAGAGCCAGCAGTTAGAGGTAAGGTTGTCTTGGACTGGGGCTGTTGCGATTGTGAGATAAAGTTTGCTAGTCGCCAACTTCCTTTTGCTTTTGTATTGTTAGACATGTCAGGTTTCGATGTCATTTTAGACATGGATTGGTTGTCTTCATACCATGGTGTTACAGTCAGAGGGTTACAGTGTGCACCTCAAGTGGCGACCGTTTTGATTTTTTAGGGGACCGAGCTGATAGAGTTTTGTAGCCAATATATGACTCATGTGGTAAAGGCGAGCTTAATTGTATTCTTCAGACTTTCTTAGGTAGTGAGAGTGATGTGGTCCGAGTTGATTTGTTGAGGGTAGTTTATGAATACCTAGACATCTTTCTAGAAGATCTTACTAGTTTGCCACCCCACCGAGAGATTGAGTTCTGCATTGACTTAGTGCCTGACAGGACACCGATTTCTATGGCACTGTATAGATTTGCACCCACCAAGTTGTATGAGTTAAAGATTAAACTCCAAGAGCTGTTAGATAAGGGCTTCATTGGCCCTAGTACATCGCCTTGGGGAGCACCAGCTCTTTTTGCGAAGAAGAAGGATGGGTCATTGCGGTTGTATATTGATTACCGCAAGTTGAATAGAGTTACAGTTAAGAACAAGTATCCTCTACCCAGAATATATGATTTGTTTGACCAACTTAGAGGGTCTCGTTGCTTCTCAAAAATAGATTTGAGGTCGGGGTACCATCAATTGAGAATCCGAGAGGAGGACATCCAGAAAACGGCCTTTCGTACGTGTTATGGCCACTATGAGTTCCTTGTAATGCCATTTTAGTTGACTAACGCACAGGCTTCTTTCATGGATTTAATGAACTGAATTTTTAGAGAGTATTTGGACCGTTTTGTGGTCGTCTTTGTGGACGACATTCTAATCTACTCGACCTCCGAGGAGGAACACGAGGCTCATTTGAGGATAGTGCTTGACTTTCTTAAGGAGCATCAGTTGTATGCCAAATTTGAGAAGTGTGAGTTTTGGCTCACTAAGGTGAAGTTTTTGGGTCATGTGGTATCAAGTGAAGGGGTAACCGTAGATTCTTTGAAGATAGATTCTGTACAAGATTGGGAGCAACCTAAGAACGTTTTTGAGATTTAGAGTTTCTTGGGATTGGTGGGGTACTATCAGTGTTTTGTGAGAGACTTCTCTAGATTAGCCGCGCCTTTGACTAGGTTGACTAGAAAGAGGGCTAAATTTGTGTGGAACGAGGCATGTGAAAGATCTTTTCAAGAGCTAAAAACTAGATTGACAACGGCACCAGTGTTGATAATTCCAGAAAGGGGTTTGGGTTATACTGTCTTTTGTGATGCGTCTCAAGATGGGGCTTGGTTGTGTGTTGATGCAAGAGGGAAAGGTTGTAGCGTATGGTTCACGGCAATTGAAAACTCATGAGAATAATTACCCTACCCATGACTTAGAGTTAGCCGCAGTGGTGTTTGCCTTGAAAATTTGGCGGCATTACTTGTATGGTGAGAAGTTTGAGGTTTTCTCCGACCACAAGAGCTTGAAGTATTTGTTTTCCCAGAAAGACTTGAACCTACATCAACGGAGGTGGATGGAGTTTTTAGAAGACTACGATTTTGAGTTACACTATCACCCGGGGAAGGCCAATGTAGTGGCCGACGCCTTAAGCCGAAAAATCGTGAGTAGCTTGGCGAGTGTGGCCATTCGGGGGTGGGTCATGTTGGGTGAAGTCAGCAAGTTTGAGTTGCAATTGGGTGGGTTTGAAGAGGGTGCAACATTGTTCACCTTAAGTGCTCAACCTACCTTGATTAGCAAAGTAGTGGAAACGCAATGGGAAGACCGTGAAGCAGAGTTAATCTGGGAGAGAATCTCCAATTGGAAGAAAGAGAAGGGTTTGAACATTCACTTGGATCAGAGTGTACGTTACCTAGATCGTTTGTTTGTGCCGGAATCTTGTAAGGAGGAAGTGCTTTGGGAGTTCCATCATTCACGCCTTGAGGTACATCCGGGAGGCACCAAAATATATCGAGACCTTAGCCGTCTGTAGACGTCCCCGAACGTCCCGGGAGGGAATCCCGTTTTGTTCATATGGGCTTACTATAGTTCAGGACTCGAATGTCACGGTCCTGTATCTAATCTCGCAGAGTGTAATGCAAGATCGATGAATCATCAAAAAGTTCAAATCCGGCAAATCGTTTTTGAAAATAGATTTTTTTTTGAAAGAAGTGCCAAACATGGACTATTTTTCCAGATACAGAGTCGCCATCTAAATATTTTATTTTGGGGAATTTAGGAAACCCTGACTCGTTTTCCTAGGGCCACGTATCCGTCATCACCAAAGTTTCCTCGGCTTGGGAACTTGGGTACGATTGGGGAAGGTCACTTCGTGAGCACCCCCACTCGCCCGATCAAAGATCGCCCTCTACTAACCATGATATCGAGTTTTGAAAACATTATGTGCTCTTATTCCGATTTATTAGCCTAGAATTACTATGTGATGCACGTAGCATACAAGTATAGACCGGATCGCCTGAATTGGAACAAAACATTTTATGTTTGTTTTTGAAAGCGGTTTGCTACTCGCAAGTAGGCTTAAAATGCAGATTTTGCCACCCTCGGGTGGGCTTAGAAAACATGGTTTTGTCACTATCTACTGGGCTTAAAACTCGCAATCAATGAATTGTTCCAATCCAAGTAATCCAACCTTCACCCACAGGCATTTAGGTAGTTATATCACATAAGCAGTTAGCCTCATGCTAAGCATGCTATCATGGCAGTCCCTCACCCACATGCAAGGATGCTAAAGCATAAACACTTATCGAGTACTCCGAGCCGAAACAGAAACTAGTTAGTAATCACATGCATGATCCTAGTTCATGTTAAGATGGCTAATGCAACACATGCAGGAATGTAACTACAATAGGCTCGGCTTTTCTAAGATGGCATATGATGATGCTACAGCTAACAC